>JALPBY010000081.1:0-89259 GCA_026538315.1 Cryptococcus sp. GC_Crypt_6 | reverse complement strand
TTTACTACGAGTTTTCGGGATATTTAACCGGTTCGTCCAACCCACTACGCACAACGCACTACCACCACATGCACGCCATCAAATTATCAAGGATCCTCGCATCTTCAATCAATTTTGCATCCCCAACATTTCTTCATTACATATACACCCACCCATATTACACCTGAGTGAAGCTTCCACACCCGCTTTCACGGAAAATAACCACCGACTCACCATGTCATTGCTCCGCACCGCACCGCTCATGCGCACCTGTGCAACCCGTGTCGCTCCACTTCGCGCTGTTCGAACGTTCGTCAAGCCCTCGGCCATCTTGCGCAAAGATGATCCGCTGGACGAACACCGAGTCGAGGTCGAGCCCTCGATCGCCTCCATTGATGAGAGCTTTACCTTTGAGCATCCTAAGGTAAGCAAGAATTCTCTTCCTTTCTCATTATGTGCATGTGTACATAGGAGGATGTCAAAAGTCACATATTACAAAATTCGCTTGAGCTGCGCTGATCCGCTCGCTTGCCTGTAGAGATGGACAGACGACCACCCGGGACACGATATGACTGAGGGCGATTTCGGTCGACACAAGAAGCGTACCTTGGCAAGTCTCTCAATGGACGGTAAAGTCTGTCTCGTTACCGGTGCTGCGCGCGGTTTGGGCAACATGATGGCGCGCACATTCGTCGAGAGGTGAGTCGACGTCTCAAGTGTGAATCGTGATCGCGCTCTTATACTGCAATGTCCGCTGACCTCGACGTGGTGACACCAATCCATCGCAGTGGAGCCGACGCGATTGTCCTCGTCGACTTGAGAAAGGAGGATGCCGAAACCGCAGCCAAGGAGCTTGTTGAGTGGTTCGGTGAGTGCTTCCCTAATCTATCACTGCTGCTCATATATGGGCGTCCACTACCAATCCCTCGATCGTCTCGCTCAATCAACGCTAACCCATCACGTCTTTCGTGAATTAGTCGAGAACGGCGAAGCGAAAGCGGGCGAGATCCAAGCCATCGGTATCGGATGCGATGTGTCCAACGAGGAGTCGGTCCAAGCAGCATTCGCTCAAGTCAAGGAGAAGTTTGGCCGCCTTGACGCCGTCGTGACTGCTGCGGGTATTGTGGAGAACTTTGTCGCGCACGAATACCCCACGTCCAAAGTGAAGAAGCTCTTGGACATCAACGTCATGGGTGAGTCACTGCAACAGCGTTAGGGCAGAGTAGTGCTGATGCCGCCGACAGGTACCTGGTACTGCGCTCTCGAAGCTGCCAAACTCATGCCGGAAGGTGGCTCGATCACCCTCGTTGGCAGTATGAGCGGAAGCGTGAGTGCTCGAACCTCAAGTCGCACACTTGATTGGTTGACTGACAAAAACTGTTCTACAGGTCGTCAATGTGCCCCAGCCTCAGACGCCGTATAACTTCTCCAGTGCGTATTGACGTACACCTTGCCGTCATACAGCCGTGCACGAGCTGAACATCTGTCTTACTCTCTCGCAGAGGCCGCTGTGCGTCATATGGCTCGCTCTCTCGCCGTCGAGTGGGCTGCCAAGAACATCCGCGTGAACTGGTGAGTTGCTGCTTTATCTGCAAACCTGAATACAGCTTATACGCAATCATGTCCCTAGTCTCGCCCCAGGATACACTCTCACCAACCTGACCAAAGTGATCCTCGACGCCAACCCTGCTCTGCGTGACGAATGGGTCAACCGTGTCCCGATGGGTAGATTGGCCGACCCATCGGACTTGAAAGGCGCAGTCATCTACCTTGCAAGCGATAGCTCAAAGTACACTACTGGTACCGAGATCGTAGTCGATGGCGGTTACACGTGTTTGTAATCGTGTAAAAGGTCTTGAACCATGGACTTGTATATAGAGCGGAGAAGAAGGGTTAATGAGCTGGTCCCTCCATTGTCACTTAGGATGGCCTTGGGACGAATAATATGCATAATGGTCATGTGTGCAGTGCGTCCGGTGTTGCGTCCGGTATTGGTGTGTGAAGATTTGTACTGCACGCAGAGGTGACATAGCTGGAAGGGACTCGCGGCATTCTACTAAGTTTGAATAGCGAGCTTCCTTGCCAATCTATCTTCCAGCAGACCACATTTCTTCCAGCCTCCATCTCTCCTTGCCTTCTTCGGTGAGGAGGTTGATACATATCCCTTGATGAGGGATGGGGACGATGGACCAATCTGCATCAGGGTCTATACGGGGTAGCTTGGGATTGGCAAGCGATGCTTTTGGTGTACTCGCGGCGTCAAAGGGGTTTTGGACCAGCTGTGTTACAGTGCAAGCGTGACCATCAGCTCCGCAATTGTTTCGAAACCAAGTAAGAACTAATGGTAGGAGTAGAGGATGATGGCTGGGGAAGATGTCAGCACTCACCCATCGTCGTACGACACCATCGGCACGAGCGACAACGCCCCGTCCTCGACCTTTGACCTGAGCCACAACGACCCACCGCCAGACTCCTTCCGTAGGGAGGTTCTGCTCCTCCCCTACTTCCTCCCCTACGGATGATTCTGACGAAGATGGGGGACGAACGACCTCTCCTTGACCGCGATACTGCATCTCCTCGCTGAGCTCTAACGTATCAAACACTTTGACTGTGTGGGGCCAAAGGAAGTCGCTCGCTTCGTTCTCCCCGTGAGTCAAGAACGTATGCAATCTCCGCAATTGCGCTGAAGACTTGGGTGGGAGTGATGGTACCACCTCGGAATGTTCTGGCGTAATGTGCGAAGGTAAAGTAGAGAGAGGGTCGAATGTCGTGAATCGCGGTTGGCGTTTCTCATTATTACGCACTTGCCCTAACGCCGAGGACGATGAAGACGAAGGAGAGGGAGAATCGTCTAGGAACCAAGTATTAATTCTAGATTTCCCCTCATCGTCTTGGCCTTCATCACGAGAGACTTTCGATCCACTAGCTGATGCGCCATCGTTGGAAGAGGAAAAGCGTATCGAACCAGCTGTCCAACTAGACCTCGGCGTGGTACTTGTATATCTGGCCTTGCTCGCACATCTGACGCAAGTGCGCATCGACCGAGGGACAAGCGACATCGTAGTGAGATAAAGCAGCGCAAGAGCTGAGCGATAGATGAGTTTATATATCAATTCGCAAAGAGAAGAAATTTCAACTTTTGGTCTCGGCTATCATCGACATCACAATCATAATCATTTCACTACTATGAACGAATACGATCACCATCAAAACTTGGTTCTCAGGGTCACACAACACACAACGCAACACTCATCACGTACACACATACACACCGATCATCAAAGTATGCAAGCAGCACACAGACTTTCTTGACCACCGTATATATTGACTTTGAAATTCCTACTCATATCTACGGCCATAGAGCTCAGAAAACGCCGCATCCCGTCTGATCTGCGCAGCTAAGCTGAGCATCGCGGGGTTAGTACCAGAGTGGGGGACCATCTGGGAATCCCTCGTGCTGTAGTTTTTGTTGTTTGGCCCGCCGCCGGCGCTGCCCTGGATGCCGAAGAGCGCCGACCGCGACAGGGGACCCGTTCATGAGGGACGTAACTCGCGATGTACACCGGATCTTTGGTCCGACACGTATTTCTCGTTGACACGGTGAAGAAAAAGGTATACATGTCGTATCCACAGCTGTCTAGACTCCGCACTGGAACTCGCTCGCGTCTACTCTTGCTTCTTCTCCTCCGTGTCACTCGCGGGCTCTTCCTCTGATGGCCCAGATCCCAAACCAGCTTCTTTCACTAGCGCGTGGAAGAGCGAATCGGTCTTCTCCTCTAATGCTTTAGGCGAGTCAAACTCTGCCACTTCACCTTGGGACATGACCAATACGCGATCACTGTCCATTATAGTGTTCAAACGATGCGCGATCTATACCAAGTACTAATTAGTATGATGACAACGAAGAAGTCCCGGGTATCGGAAACCAGTGCATTTAAGACCTACAGTGATAGTCGTCACGCCTTTAAAGTCGGAACCACGCAAGATCTGTTGCACCGCTTCGTCCGTCTCGAGGTCAATCGAACTGGTCGCCTCGTCCAAGACAAGTATCTTGGTCTTGCGCAACAATGCTCTAGCAAAGCACACAAGCTGTCTTTGACCCGCACTCAGATCTGGAGCTTCGTGTCAGCTCCGCCAAGAAGGCTTAAGCGAAGAAACAACTCACTGCTTCCGCCTTCAGCAACCTCTGCATCCAATGATCCACCCATGTTGTTCATGATATGTTCCTTAAGATAAGCTTGCGTGAGCGCTTGCCAGATGTCTGCGTCCGACGAAACGTTTGTGGGGTCAATGTTCGTCCTGTTCGTTTCCAGCGTTAGCGTTTGTATGCAGTCCAAATAGAAAAAAAGGCAGAACTCACCTCAGACTCCCTTCGAAAAGCTGTGGGTCCTGAGGGATGATAGACACGATACTTCTCAGGTCGTGCAGGCCAAGACCCGAGATATCGACGCCATCAATCAAGATACGTCCACCATCCGCTTCCAGGATACGGAACAAGGCCAGCGTCAAAGATGACTTGCCCGCGCCGGTACGTCCGCAGACACCAACGCGCTCGCCACCGTTGATCTTGAAAGATACGTCTTTGAGGCACCGCTCAAGCTCTGGTCGGTATCGCATGGAGAATTTGCTAGATAACCGTTGTCAGCCCAACCGTGTGGCAGATGTTAGTTGTTTACATACTCGAACTCGATAGCACCCTGCTCAGGCCATGAGGCTGGTGGCTTCTTGTCGGGCAAATAGTCCGCCGCTTCCGCGGGCAGAGCGGTATAGCCTAGAACCCGCTCGACCGAGACGATGTTCTGCTCGACGTCGGAGGCACTTCGCACAAGCCAGTTCTGCAGACCATCAACAGGAGGAATTATTTGGAAAGGAGGCTAGATAACTTACCAAGGTACCGGTAACTGAGATGGTGTATGACATGAGCAGACCGACCAGACCCGCGTCGACGCTATTGGAGATGATCAAAGCGGTCACCGAGACAATCGCAGTCGAAAACATCAACAAACTGCCGAGGAATTCGAGACGGACAGCGAGCCATCGATTGATCGTCATAGCAGGCATAAAGCAGGACTGATTGCGATCGATGCGCGCCTCGTTGTTTGCGATGAAACGTGCGGTTTGACCATAACCCTGTTTCGAATGAACCTGTAAGCTCTTTCCCCTTTTTTCGAGGTCGATACACCCACTCGGATAGTAGAGAGTCCGGACAAAGTCTCGCCGAAGAAGGAGAAAATCGGCGAACGAGAAACGGCATCCAGCCTTTTCAATTCTCGCGAGGTAGCCAAGTAATACCTGTCACATAGGTCAGTGAACTGTCCAGGCTGGATTGCTTTTTACTCACTTCATGACCAATCGATAAACGAAACCAAGGGGAATGAATGCGAGAAGAACCCATGGTGCACCAAAAGCGATAACGGCAACGACACCCAAGACCGAGGCGCCCTGTGATCCGTTAGTCATCGAAGATAAGCATCGTGTTGTAAACTCACGGTCCGGAAAAAGCTTCCGAGTGCCATAATCAAAACCTCGTCGATGACGAAGATGTCCCTGGAGAATAGATTGAGGATTCGTCCCGTTGGAGTAAGCTCGAAGAAGGATAAGGGACTTCGCATAAGAGCTCCAAAGGATTTGTCGTGTAGCTGTCGACTCGCCTTCAACGCGCAGACCAGCTTTAGAGTCGTGAAACTCAAAACACTGAATATCGCTCCCGAGATACCGACAACACCGTATGCGACCAAGTATTGCTTGACGTTGGTAGACTCGCTCTGTCCGGTATTTGATCGTGCCCAAGATCGTAATATGAAGTTGGCCAGAATACCGAGACCCTGACTGGCTAGCATAGCGACGAAGAAGATGGTCACGCCGATCTTGGACGATGCGGCGATGTACTCTTTGTAGACGGTACGTTTGACCTGGCCCTTCTCGCTGTGCTCCTTTGGTTTAGCACTCTCCCGAAGATCCCTCACAGCGTCACGTTTAGCCTGCCCAATGGAAATCACCGATGACCGGCGCATGAGCACCGTGCTCATGCGCCGGAGCTTCTTGGGCTTTTCAATATCGACCTCAGCTTGGTCTACATCGGGCTCCTCGAGTTCGACGTCTTCCGTCTCCTCGACCACAGTAGGTGACGGCGAGCCGTCCGAATCATCGCTGGCCTTGGCGGATTGCTTCCCCAAACCGGTAATAAGCTTGTAAAGCTCGGAAGACGAATTGTCCATAGCATCGTCGTAAGTTCCGCGCTCAAGGATGATGCCTCGTCGAAGCATAATAATCTGATCGGCTTGCGGGAGGAAAGTGACGGCGTTCGTGCACAAGATGCGTGCTTTCCCTTTGAGTAGACCGTTCGGTCCAATCACGTTGTCAAAGATATGTCGACCCACATGAGAGTCGACGGCAGCCAGAGGATCGTCCAGCAAATAGATGTCGGCGCGGGCGTAAACAGCTCTGCAGAGGCGATCAGCAATTTATTTCACGAATATCGCGTTCGATACGTATTCACCTTGCTAAGCAGATACGAGCCTTCTGTCCCCCAGACAATGAGACACCCTTCTCTCCTACTTCAGTCATATGGCCGTTCGGCAAAACCTCCAGATCTGGTCGAAGCGCACATGCATCCAGGACCTGCTCGTAATACTGGGGGTCAAAGCGATGACCGAAGATGATGTTGTCCCTGACAGTGGCGGAAAGGATCCATGCGTTCTGACTGTGATATGCGACTTCGCCTCGAACCTTGACGCTACCGTCCGAGCGGGACATCTCGCCCAGAATGGCAGCAATTAATGACGATTTGCCGTCTCCCACCCTTCCGATGACAGCGAGCAACTCGCCCTTGGTGACTTGAAGATCGATATCGGACAGTATGGGTGTTGTCGCGCTTGTTAGCCAGCGGAACTCTCCCCCTTTGATGTCTACCACCACATCTCCTTTGCTTGGACCGCCTTGCGGATCGTCTGCAGCTCGGATGACCTCACGGGCGTTCGGATCGAGCTCTTCTCCAGACAGGAAGTCTTCCAATCGCTGTAATGACACGCTAGCTTCGATGATACTGTTGATGACGTTGGCAAACATTGCCATGGGGAAACTGAGCAATTGGAAGAGGGAGATGGCGGGGAAGATGATCTCGCTGGTCAATGGTCGTTTACTCGTCAATGCGAAAGCCGTAAAGGTCACGAAAGCTACCAGGAAGGGAGTACTCTGCCAGATAAAATTGCTTCCTGCCATGGTCAGGCCAATCTTTCGCAGTTGGCGCAGTTCTTGATCATTACGTATGTCGTAAATCTTCGACGTGAAGGATTTCTCCCAGCCGTACAGCTTGATTGATTTGATGTTGTTGAGAATCTCGTTCATTGTTCGAGTTCGCGTGTCCTTGATCTTCATCATTTTACGCTGGTTTCGCTTATTGATCCGGGACAGAACCGTGTTTACGGGCAGACTGATGACCATGACACCAACACCGACAAAGGCTTGCCAGCCCACCAGACGGTAGAGAGAAACGAAAGCGATGAAGATCTGCGGTTGACGTCAGCTGATGGTGCACCTCGAAGCAAACAGGACTTACCTGGAAAGGACCGGACCAGGCAATGTGGCCGTACTGGGTGACGTCCGCGATCCTGACTGCGTCGACGCTCTGGAGATTGACGATGTCGCCTGTAGCACGACCAGCTTTCTCGCCGTTGCTGAGTACCAGGGATTTGCGGTAAATCAGGGTGACCAAGCCACCTTTGATGCGCATGGCTGCAATTTTGACGAACCCGTCAGTCATGGTGGTCAACTCATCATCATCAACGTACAGGTTGTAAAGCATCGCTGGAAGTATTGGTGAAGAACGGAAGTAGCGACATTGGCGCTGATGAACATCAAGATGCTAATCGCAAAACCTGCGATAGGCGGCATAGGGTGATCGGTGCCATAGCTCGACACAAAGCTGAGGAGTAAGCGGAGTAATTGCGGCTGGAGGAAGTTGAGCATATCATAGCACCCCTTCAGGATACCAGCGACAACGTATGGCCCGCCAAACGCGTAGAAGATGGCCAAGACCAATGAAGCCTTTTTCTTCTTGTTTGCTTTCACTAGATCCACTTGGTTCTTCCAGGCATCGGCGAGTCGTTTCGACAGATTCTCGGTGGAGTCGTCTACGGGTAAAGCCCACATGTCCTCTTCGCCAAGGTACTGCATGACATGTAAGCTTAAAGCCACTGTGATATCGGCGGTACTTACCTTTCTCGTTCCAAGTGATAGCAGAGCTAAGCGGTGTGAGATTAGCACGTAGTGAACACCTTCACAATCAACTTACGGGTCAACCAAGAGAACGTAAGGCTACACCATGTCAGCCAAAGTACTGATTTTACTTCAATACCACTCACATCTCATAAACGTTGGCTGTAGACACGGGACTTTCGATATCTCCGTTTTCGTTCCTGCGTGAGACACCTCCCTCGCCATCGAGGTCACCAAGGCCGTCCTCGCTCTCTTCCTCGTCATCATCTTCGAGCGTAATCTTGCCAGTTCGTTTCCACGGTGCTTTCCAGCTCTTCCAACGTTTTTCGGGCGAAGACAACTCGTAGAAGAAACCGATCAAACCAACACCCATACTTGCGATCCAGAGTGATTCACGAGCAAGAAGGATTCGTCCAGATTTGCTATGCGTCAGGTGCTTTGATAGCTCACCGGACACAATCATTGTGCGTAGGCGAATCGCAGAGATGAGCACATACGCAGGCCAGAACAGGAGGACGAGCGTGGATGAGTTGCGTGCCGTGTGGTGATTAAGGGTAGTGAGGTGGATCAAGGCGAGCTCTGCGGCGACGAGAAGGGCATAGTGTGCGGATGACAGAGGGTTTTCCTTCGCGGTAGTAAAAGAAAGGCACAGCGAGGCGAAAGCCAACAGAGTCGAGAGGGCGAAGAGATGCTACGATCAAAAGGTAGGGTCAGCGCCAAACACATTTCGACCTGTTAAGACTGCACTCACCAGCTTGACTTTACATATCCATTCGCTACTTTTTCTTCTAGTGATCCACCTCAAACCGCCTTCCTTGACAGGTCGACGCAGCCTGCGCGATATTCTGAAAATCTGGGCCAGAACCAGTACGATCGTGATGAGCAGGGGCGCAGGGAGAAGGACGGCATGTTCAAAGCATCGTGTGAGATCGAGGTCGCGGTCCTGTGATACTATCTGCAGCGGCCATGAACATTGATATGAGGGTGGCGAGTGGGATCCGAGAGCTGACAATGGTGCTTGTGAAACCATGGTGAGCAATGTGACCCGGCGATGTAACTCTAGGCAGCTATTGGACCGATGACTAAGCGCTGGAACTGTTCCCGCTTGATCTTGCCACTTTGCAATCACGAATCGACACTGCGTCGAGATCGTACTGCCGAATAATGCTCTCCCTCCAGCAACGTCGAAGTACTTGACAGAGCGAAGCGAACAAAAACAACAGGAGGAACAATGGTCTGTACTTGAGAGGCGAAATGATGACAATGGCGCTCTATACTTTTCATCGACACGCCGGTCCATCGGCGTCCTCCGACCGACCTCCACAGCTCTAGTAAGAGTTTTGTAATGACATTAGAAAAGACTACAATGCGAGGTGGCTATTTACGGCTACTTGTAATGGAACAAAAGCGCTTGCCTAATTGAGTTATTACAACAAGTTGGGATTTATGGTTTAAACGTGTTACTTGTCGACGTCATCACATTTCGCGCCAAAATAATAATACGCGAATAAGCTCCACTTCAAATTTGTACCCAACAGCCCATACCACAGAGTGGTTTATAAACAAAAGAACCCATCATTCTTTGGAAACAGCTGATCACATCCCACTACTCTGTCCAACATCCTCAATCGGAATCACGACCAGTGACGGACACACAACTTCGAGGAGCTTACTTTCACATACTATAAATCACACCGCCAGCATGGCGAAACGTTCAGCCCCCCCGTCGGCTGCAGAGCCTAACACCAAAAAGCCCAAATCAGGTTCCAAGCCCGCTTCAAAGACGGCTGCGAGTAAAGCTAAAGACAAGGCTCAAGATGTCGCCGAATCTTCGCCTTTGAAGACTGTCAAGCAAGCCGCCACTGACCTCATCAACACCGTCTCCCAGGCTGTTGACGTCGCTGGTGACCTTTTGTATGACGATGGCAACACCCCCGCTCCTGTCAGTCAAGTGGTCGAGGAAAACATCGACGTGCCCGCATTGAAGAAGAAGGGCAAGGTGGCCAAAGGCAAGGCAGCGGAAGCCGCCGCTGCTGCTCAGGACAAGGTAGCGGAGAGTGCCAAGCCTCTCAAGGGCAAGGCAGCCAAGGCGGCGAAGGATGCGCAAGCGGCCGTCGAGTCCACCATCGAAGAACAGACTGGCGTCGACGTAAAGGCTGCCAAGGGTAAAGCTGGTAAAGCCGCTCAAGTCGCCAAGGGCAAGCTCGATGCCGCTGTCGCCGCCGCTGAGCCCGAAGTCGAGAAGGCTGTCGAAGCCGCCAAACCCCTCAAAGGCAAAGCTGCCAAGGCTGCGAAAGCCGCTCAAGACCAAGTGACGGATGCCACCGAACAAGTCAAGGCTGCTGCCAATGATCCAAAGAACAGGAAACGGGCTGAAGACTTCTTGACCCAAGCGGAGGAGACCGTCATGAAGGTTGTCGGAGATGTCGCGAGCAAGATTGGCGAGGTAGCGTCTGGCGTCGTGAACCAATTTGGCGAAGCCAGTGGTTTGGCTTCGGATATCGAGGAGCAGACGAAGAAGGGAAAGAAGGCGGCGAAGAATGTCGTAGAGGAAGGGAAGAAGCAGGCCGGCAAGAAGGGGAAACAAGCCCAGGAGGTTGTCGAGGATGTCAAGGAGCAAGCCGTGAAGAAGGGCAAGCAAGCTAAGAAGGCGGTTGAAGACGAGGCCGCCCCGGTCATTGAAGAGGGCAAGAAACAGGTTGGAAAGAAGGGCAAACAGGCACAGGAGGTAGTCGAGGACGTGAAAGGGAAGGCCGGGAAGAAAGGCAAGCAAGCCCAGGACGCTGTAGAGGACGTCAAGGAGCAAGCTGGGAAAAAGGGGAAACAAGCGCAAAAGGTTGCTGAGGAAGTCACCGAGACCGGCAAGCGTAAAGCCAACGCTGCCGCTGATGCTGTGGAGCCCATCACCAAGAAGGCCAAGGCTGCTGCAGAGCCTGCTGTCGAGAAGGGCAAAAAGGCTGCTGGTGCAGCTGCGAAGTCTGCCAAGTCGACCGCTGGTAAAGCTGCCAAGGCAGTTGTGGACACTGCAGAAGAAGTTGTCGGTGATGACGAAGACGGATCTTACCTTGGTGGCTTCTCGTCATCTGACGGCGAGGCAGATTCATCTGACGACGAGAGTGACGCCGAGGACCTTGCCGTCGCTGAGGCAGGGAGGAAGATTGACATGACAAAGCTTCCCTCGGTGGCGAAGGACGACAAGAGCGTGCAAGCGCGACTGAAAAAGGCATCAAAGAAGAAGGTCAGTTGCGTGTCTTTTACTGAGGGATCGCAACGGGTCTGCTGAGTGGTAACTGACATATGACGTGCTTAGGATGAGCCAAAGGGCACTTTGTTCGTTGGCAGAATACCGCACGGTTTCTACGAGGAGCAGATGAAGGAATACTTTTCCCAATTCGGCGATGTCTCTCGTGTACGATTGGCGCGAAACCGCAAGGTTGGTCATATCTCGTTACACGGTTCATGCTCGCGTGCTGATATTGGATTTAGACCGGAGCATCAAAGCATTACGCTTATATTGAAATCGTCTCCCAATCCGTTGCGGAGATTGTCGCCGAGACTATGGACAACTACTTGTTGATGGGTCACCTTCTTCGCGTTAATGTGAGTGGTGTACCAGGGTCACCGACCTGTGTACAATGATGACAGTCGTGACTGACTATCATGGTTTTAGGTCATCTCACCCGAGCAGGTTCACCCTCAATTGTGGGTTGGCGCGAACAAGAAGTTCCGTAAAGTCCCTCGAGCTCGATTGGAGCAGCAGAAGCACGACAAGGTGGGTTTGGTCTTGACTACATTCCGTATGAATGAAGGGCTGACTTCGGTTCGCCTGTTGGGTCAATAGCCTCGAACGGAAGAGCAGAAAAGCAAGGCGAACGCAAAGTTGGTTCGAAAGCAGGACCAGAGAAAGAACAAGATCAAGGAGGCCGGCATCGACTACGAGTTCGAGGGACACGTAAGTGACCCTTCTTTTTTTTCTGAAAACGTGCAGAAGACGATGGAAGACGCTGATCTTTTATATGTCCTGTAGGCTGCTTGATGTGTGGACTGACTTGACCGGTGACCTGGCGTGTCTTGGTCGTTGAGATGATTAATCAATTTAGTAACGGCGAGTGGAAATAGTGGTAATATGTAAATGATGCAACTCTTGATAATGATGCCACCTGGAAGCCCGCGATTACGACGATCACTAACAGACAAGTGACGAATGACAACCTTTTCCATGCATCTCCGTTCCTTATATACTTTTGACAGAAGACAATATATGATAGATCTGATAGATAACAGTATTCAAGACGTGGTAGAACAAATATATGATTGACAATATACGACTGGGTCGACAAAGTGAGCGGATACAGCATGAAAGCAATTATAACGTAGCTCAAGGACAACGTGTGCAAGACGGTAGAATAATCAATGAAATACGATAACGAAGGCAGACAACTGGTGATACAACGTATTGTTCGAAATAGGACAAGCACCCGGATAACATGAGTGAAGAAGCACAAGAAATCACTTGTGTCTGCTGATAACCTCGACTCCTGCAGCGGACGAGGTCGTACTACAATATCACATTCTTGTCAGCTTTTCATCTCTACATCGAGTGCACAAATGAGAATCTAGAATCGCCGTGGACTCACCGGACATCCACTTCCTCCTCTTCGTCATCATCGAAATCGCCATCATCGCCATCTTGATCATCGTTGTCCTCGTCAGATTCATCGTCGTCCGATATCGGTTTTCTAGTCGGACTGACGTCCTCGTCGAACACGTCGTGCTGGACACGCTTGGCTTTGTCAGATTCTGAAGGGATTCGCATAGCTTGAACGACATGTTCGGGGCTGCGAGCCAAACCGGGAGAGGGACGAGCACCGTGACCGATAACAGGTTGAGTCGCAGTGAGTGCAGACTTGGGTGGAGAAAGAAGGCGATTGGAGTCATCACCTGATCCTACTCCTCCAGTGTGTACTACAGGGGATGAAACATGAATCAGAGGTGGGGGTGGTAGTTCAGAGACCGGTATGGCGGGCGTTTTGAGATCCGTATTGAGACTCAGAGCAGATCGCTGTGTGCCTTCTGCACGTCGTTCAAGCGAGGACGCCGAGCTTTGACTAGATGACAAGCCCATGCCTGTTCCTTCACCGTCTCCTGTTTCGCCGGTTGTGCCAGTCGGTCCACTTTCGCGGAGCTGCTTTTCCCTTTCCTCTTTTTCCTCCTGCTCTCGGCGAAGTCTCTCCTCACGCCTCTTCTTCACCCATGACATCCCTCCACCATCATCGTCGTCCGCGAGGAATCCACCACCTGTACTACGTACTGGAAGGCTCGAATTAGAACCAAGAGAGTCTTTGGGTCCCCACTCGACAAACGCAGGCTCGTTCTGCTCTCGCATTCGCTTTTCCCTCTCTGCAGCCTCGGAAGCCCGCCGAGAACCATATACTCGTCCGTTGAGCATACGAATGGGAGCCGGAGAAGCGCCGAGGGATGATGCAGTTGCCGAAGGACCTGCCTCGATGGACGAGCTGCGACGATGCCCTGGACTACTGATTGATAGGCCAGGAGGATCTTCCCCTCGAGTGCTAAGAAGGGAGCTAACAGAAGCCGGAGGAGGGCCCTGCATGCTTCGCCTTCGCTCGGTTTCACTACTCCAGCGGAAGGGAGAGCTAACGCACAGATTTGATCAGTCCTTCGTTCTCTTCCTAAAAGTACTGATATACTCACGCTCCAATGAAGCCACCCGTGCTAACGCTCTTCTTGAGTGGCGCACCCGAGCCGTATGCACTAGGATCAGTAGCATCCTGCTTATCCTTTTCTTTGTCTTTGACAGGATTCTTGCCGCTCAAAAGCTTTTTCGTTCCTTTCCAACTACTTCCCATAGTTTTACTCCAACTTCGTCCACGCTTGCCTCCTCCAGACTCGTCGTCTTCACCTTCGGCAGGATCAAAGTCGACATCCTCTTCCTCGATTGCCTCTTCGTCCTCATCTTCGACAGCTGAGCCCTCGAGCATATGACCCTTCAGTTCCAGACTACGGCCTTCTGAGCCATCGCCAAGGACCGTAGTGGTCCAAGCTATGTTGCGCCCTGTGCTCAGACTGCGCGGTCTGCGCGGGTCAGGTAAAGGCGCGAATCGGATCTTCAAGGCTTTGTTATTGAAGGCAGTCAAATTTGCACCAGGGGATGGAGGAGGGATATGTGACGAGGACGAGGGAGTAATCGGTGATGTCGGCACAGGTACAGCAGCGCTCGGTTCCGAAGGTTGACGCTGGTGGAAGTGGAAGTACGATTTAGATGGCGAGGTCGCCAATTCGATCGGTGGAGAGAACCCGGCATCAGAGGATCGTGAAGCGTTGATCAGGATCCCACCGCGGTGTGCAGTATCGGCTGAAGTAAATGCTGGATTGGTAGGGATGAGTAGAGATGGGACTATTGGCGAAGTTCCCAGGGACATTGCGCTAGCTGGCGCCGTCACAAAGGATGACACGCTTTACACAGGCAGAATCAAAAACCTTTGCAAAGACGCTTGTTGATTTTCGGTCGACACGTGCGTGTCTGATATGGTCGTATCTATGCCAAGCAAAGAGGGCTTGGCCGTGAGGCGAAGGATAGTGTAATGCGATGAAGGCTAGTTTTGTACGCAGAGCAGTGTGTGGTTTTGAGCGAGTCTGGTACACGTGTTGCGGAAATTGCCCGTCGTATATGACCTAAGAGCTATGTACAGGATGGTCGAGATGTATTGGTGTAATAGTAAAGTCAGAGTGTAAAGGTTGTAACTGTGAGAAGCGGAATGTGTTTGTGCTAGTAGTAGTCGTATGAGGAGTGGTCGTTCTCGTGATGTCACCGGGTATCTACCGGTGAACGAACGAAACCTTGTGGAGATTGATCGACTCCACTTTTTGCGCTAAGACGCTTTGCACTGCGGCGGTAGCGATGGCAGCGGTGGTAGCGTTGGTGTACAGCAGTATTGTTTATTGGATAGAGCGGTGCGTGATTATCGCAGTTCGCAGTCTGTACGATTAGAGCGGCGCGGTGTCGGTGGCAAGAGCAGGCAGTGTTGCCAAGCCATAAGGGAAAGGTGGATTCAATGGTAGTATATGAGATAGTTGAGCCCCACCGTAGATTGTTTTCGTTATTGAGGGAAAAGTGCAATATACAATAGCCTGTCAACCCTGAGTCCCGATCGTATAGCCAAGCTAGTCGAGTATAGTGAAATGCCGGTGGAATTGCAAAGTAATTCGTAGCGGAGCTACTTGTGTGAACTGTACGCACCTCGGCGAAAGCTAGAGAACAGGTCTTTTCTAAAAATGAATACTCGCCATGGGAAAAGAAGGGAGACCAAGGCTTGGCATGCACACGATTCGTGTAACGTCAACTGGGCCTGGATCAGAACACGGATCACGGGATAAGTAACGGCGCAAGGCTCCGAAAACCGAACCACGGACAACATGTCAATTCGTAAGTCACCGGTTATCGGGTATTTGAATCCCGCCAGTTCCAGTCAAGGTAAAGCGTGCGATACTCGTACGAGGAGTACAACGTGCGCATCGCAGGGTAAAGCTATTTTGCTACATGTTGCATCACACCGCTACCGTAAATCAAGGATCACGCGCAGTGCCAGATCCCATCACACCGACGATCTTTTGTGGTCTTTACTCCGTAGTGTATGTACCTGAGATACGGGCCGGAGTCATCGTCAGAGAGGAACACGGGATCGACAGAGTGTATGTATATTCAGGGAACGGAAAACGGACCGTGTTCAACCGTTTGCAAGCACAACGCCTCGCACCGGCGTCCGGCGTCCGATGATCTGCAACGCGCAACATCTTTCATCCAGCTTCAGGTGTCCTTAGCACATATTCAGCAAATGCACGTGCAGTCAATGCCCGAATCTTATGTCTACGCACCATTTCTCCAGCCACTCCGCCGTTGACATCGGACAACCATGAGATTCATCACTCTACTCGTTAGATTAAATTGCTTGTATGAAACAGAAGAGGTATAACAACAAGATCGAGGCCAAGCTCCATCTATGCAGAAGATTGACGAAAGTATACGCAAACACAACTAACAACTCTCATACCTCAGACTCACGGCCGCCCGCCTAAAGCCACTCGTCACAGACCCTCCTTTTCGCCCTGCTACGCTCATCCCCAGAGCTTGCTCATAGCTACGCTGAAACCCGCTTGAAACACATCCAGACCCTCATCGGGACCGAGCACAACGCTCATTCCATTTGGGCCGGAAGCTGGACCGCCCTGACTCCTGGTCGGAGCGTAATAAAAGCCCATAATGAGCACGACATACCTGTCACGTAAGGCAATGTCAGTACACCTTCTTGAACCGAACGGGACACACAAGGGAGGCACTCACGCCAAAACCAAGATCGATCCTCGGTGATAATTGCTTCTCGCTTCGATATACGTGTACGTGAGCAGGAAGATGGAGAGGATGATGGCAATCACATCCCAGCGAGGGAAGATGAGGCTACGATGCGCACGCGCCAGTCAGTTCAAGTCCTGCTCTATCCACTATAAAGCTTCCGGTCGATCCAGATGCTATACTCACGTGAAAGTGTCCACCACGTCACCCATCTTGTCAGGCTTGTACAACGCGCTGAAAGCGATCATCGCCGGAATCTGAAGAAGACACACTTGAAGTGCGTATGCGGAACCGATTTCCATACTGCGATTTGTGGTTGTCAGGACTATCAGAAGAGAAGAGAGAAACAACACGGGAAGGACATCACACTCACCTCAGCGCAATGTTCCCGTGCATGGCAAAGGACATGGCGTTCATGAACTCTGTGGTGTTCGGCACCAGAGCGAAAAGTGTCAAGCCGAGGAATTTTTCGTCAATCCCTGAGCCGTGAAGGACAACGTCGACTACGTCCACGAGAATCTCTACAAACGAACGCAGAATTGAGCTTTACATCCACGAAGACTCATCACGCAGCTGGGGACTTACCGGCTATGATGGCGTAGAGAACAGTACAGCCAAGCAATACCCCTGCACTGACGGCCCTTGTCCAACTTGGTGCTTCGTGACCGCCACCTTCCTCTTCCTCTTGGTCATGGCTCACACCCGGGTGAACAGCTGCACCATGCCCGAACCCAGATTGGGTACCTTCGACAGTGTTAGACCGTTGTTTTTGGGCTGATCCGACATTGGACGCAGAACCGATGAGACTCCTTTGATGCTTAAGTGCACTGACAGTAGCTACCGCAACAGCACGAGTGAAATCTTCCGTTGTCAAACTCGATGGGAGGCGCATTGGCGTCAATTGTGAGTTGCCCTTGAAGCCGGTATCGACGCTTTCGAGGAATGGCGTGTAGCCCGCAGGCAGATTATAGTTATTGCTTGGAACGCGCGCTGGCTCTGGTCCATCTTCGTCTGGTACTGTAGGCAGTGGTGGATGACTAGGTAATCGCATCGTATTGACTTTTGGCGATCCACCTCGAGATGGTTGAGCAGGACTGGCCGTGGTCGATCGGTGCAGAGGGAGTATATGCTGCATTACCGCTTGAGGCGTGATACGTTGAGCCAAAGTCGCCTTTACAGCCGGGTGTCCAACTGCGGCAGCAATCTCTTCAGGCTTCATTAGCTGCTGAGGATTCTGCCAGATCTGTGCAGCGTGTGTGCGCAATGAGAACCACAGTCCAATTAGGTATGACTGCGATATGGAATAATCAGCATACGTCTCATTTGCGATACTCGGCCTACTCACCAAAAGCAGGATAGCCGCACATCCATACATCATTGTTTCCACCTGCTCCTGGTAAAATGGGTCGTTTTGCGGATCAGGATGCTCGTAATAACAGTGATCACACATCCACGCATCACCAGCACGTAGTGTGTTCGCCATGACGTTCGTAGTCGAATTCTGTCTTGGTTCAGGACAACCTTCGCAGTGCAGCTCAAACTAAGGAGGGCAGACCAATCAGTTTCACCCGCGACGATGCAGCCAATGGCGGTAGACCTACCGAACCGTAAGTCTGATAGAACATTGTTGGTGTCAGAGTTCCGATGATGGCCATAATCAACATGGTACTTGTAACTCCCGCTGATTTGGCATTGAATTTCTGCTCCTTCTTGATGAGAGCTCCCGAACACATACTTGCCCCAGGCATGAGCAGAACGCCCGCGAGAATACTCCCAACAATGGAGCCTTCAACCAGTCGACCCTTTCCTTGCGTCAAAGCGATAGCATAGAGGATGATTTCGATAATGGAACCGAACGTCGCGTTAATGACGGCACCCATGCCGATACTTGATTGAGCAGAGATGGACGCGACCGCCATTCCGATGAAGTAGGATAGAGGAATAACGCTCGCTAAAGCCAGGACGAATATGAGCGCTTGTGCTGTGATAAACCGTAAGAACGGTGTGACGGTTTGGCCGAGATGTTCTCTCCGCTCCACAGCAGGCAAAATAAGCATTCCGTCGATAATGGTGAAGAAGACGAGCGGCAGGAGGTTGATGAACAGGATGTTGACTCCGCCCACCGTATATTTGTAGTACTGCAGGCCGACAGCTCGGTATGTGCACAACAGAATAGTCGACTTAGGCCCAGCAGTTGGAGCGACTTGACCTGCGGTCAGATGTGCGCGTTTCATGGTGAAGCCACTAGGTGAGCTATCGTCTCCTAGCGTCGTGGACCCTGACTCATCGCCGCTCGCTGGGGAGCCATGAGGGGTGAGAACCGGTACTTTTGGTGCGGAGCGGAAATTGATCTCGAGGGGCCGATTCCAGAGCAGGGTGAGCAGAGCCCATGAGAGCTTGGCCATGGGGATAGTGATGACAAAGCCCCAACAGATCACGCAGACGAAAAGCATGATGGGCGCGAGGACGAAGAAGAATGCTGGCCAGTACACCAAACGCCCCAACACTTTGGCACGCTTGTTCCGAGGCCGTACGAGCCCGCTATTGCTTTGCTTCCCAAGGAGATATGTTTGTTCGTTCTGCGAGCCTTTGCCTGGATCAACGGACGAGCTTCGTGCCTTACCCTTCACGCCTGCTGCAAACGAGACGGTGGGGTGACGGTCGTGCACTGGGCGGTCGGGGGTGCTCATAGACGTTGGACCTGCGGATGATGACGATTGATCCTGGTTGGAATGCTGCTCGCCATGCCTGATCGTCGCAGTCGATGAAGCACTGTCTGATGCTTCTCGCTGCCTCTCGCCGGCCTGGCGACTGATTGGGGATCCCGTCCTGTCGCCCCATGTGCCGTAATCCAAGCCACCATTACTGTACTCTGCTTCTCCCTCCAGTACCGAGTCTCCATTCACTTCGGGTGCACCTTCTCCTTCCACGTACTTGCCAAAAGGCCATCCAATATACCACGCGAGACCACGAAGAGTTTTGCCGTATCCACCTCGGCCTCCGCCAAGCAGCTCTGCGGCACTGACGGCAACCGCGACCACGAAACAAGCAATAGTCAGCCACCAGCCGAACAGAACAACCCAGAGGATGTTCCCAGGCAAGAGGTGTCGCTCGGCCGCCGCAGATGGGATCGCATGCAAGGCGGATTCGGCGTTCCGTGTGATTGATCGCGATTTGCGATATAGAGCTGGCTTCCAGATCGGAAGACCGAAAGGATGCTCGATGTTGATGGCCTAAAGCAGATGGATTAGTAACGAAACCTGTGAGCATGAACTCACGTCCTGCCGATCTCTCAGTGTCACGCCCTCGTCGTCACCCTCCTCCTCGTCATCGTCGTCGGACCCATGCTCGTCGTGAAGGGACACGTCACCTCCGGTTTCCTCTTCGATGACGTCTTGTACAATGTCCCCTAACATGCTCACATGGTCTTGCGTTGTCTGATCGTCCTCGTCATCGTCTGCGGTACTTGAATATATTGATGGCGCTCGTAACTCGTCTCTAGGGCTCTGACCACCGTCTCGAGGGGTCTCCAATCCGGAGACACTAGCGATGCGATTGAAGTAGCCCATATCGCTGATGTTCCGTCTGCGATCGGTACTAGGTGCCCGAGTCCGTGAAACAGATCGCGACGCTTGACCTCTGCCTTGTTGTTGAACCAAAAACGAATCATCTGGAGGAATCCCAGTCGGTGGAGCGCTGATGTCAGGTGTCATTACATCGGTTTCGACTCCCATGCGGCGTCCGAGCTCTAGTTGTTTCTTGCGTCGTGCCTGTTTGCGCTCTCGCTGCCGCTCTTTGATCAACTGGGCACCTCGATCTTGCACGTCGTCTTCGTCCTCGTTGACATTTAGACGCGCTGCTGTATTGATAGTCGGCAGAGGTGGACGGACACGGGACGTTGATCTGGACATGGATCCGGTCGGTCCAGGCAGATGGTTGATGGTGTTAGCCGTCATCGTGGCGCTTGTATTGTATCTTCCCATCCTGGTGGGACGAGGCATACTCCCTCCGGCACCAAGCTGGGGATTGTAGAGCGCATTTGGCGAGCCAAAGCTGCTACCGAAAGCTGTGTAAGGCATGCCGCGCTGACTACTGAAGGCGCCTTTGGGCGTTGACTCCATACTGGACAGACCTGGAGCAGCGGTTCGCGTTCGGCCATTCGCGTCAGAGAAGTCGCCATCCTCGGTAGCGGTGGCAAAGGAGCGGATAGAGGAAGCTCGTCCGGGAGAGAAATTATCGCGGGGTTCGGCGGATGGAGAAGATGGTACAGTAGCGGAGTGACTTGGACGTTGCTGAGTTGTCATTTTGGAGTCAGTGGTGAACGGGCGAATTGGAAGAGCGAGTGGGATGAGAGGAGGGGAACAACAACCGCAATGGAGGGGCGGTACGGATCAATATGGACATAACAGTCAACAAAGCAAATGTAGGGTTTATGAAAGGAATCAACCCATTCACATGGATTGAATATAATATGGTCCAAGCCATTCTTGCTCAGACCCTTTGGTGACCGCATAAACTTTTGACTCGACTCACAAGGTCTGGACCTATATCGATATCCATTTCATTCCCAGTCCTCCCTGGCCGACCCATCCCTAACCCTTGATGATGTTGTTGGCTGGACGATCGGACCATTGGGGCTGGTTCCTCTACCAAAGCGTTGCTCGGACCCGCAGCTTCTGTTGGCGGAGAGGCAGGGGATCGAGCGATATCTGCGAATGCGTGGGCTGCCGCTGGTGTGAATACTTGGGAAGCATGTCGGACTGTCGGTGTTGGGGGGACTACACCTTCCTTGGTGGGTGATGGAGATGCTGAGCCCGTAGGACGATCTGACGGGGATGACATGGTGTGGTTTTGTGAAAGTAAAGACGCGGGACGGTGGCAATTGAATTGATCAAAGAATGCTGTGGTGCAAGGAGTCTATGCGGGAGAAGAGGCACGTCACGGGAGTAGCACAACTAGAGAGAATGAAAGGAACGGGATACAGTGACAATCGTCGATCTACTCTTGGCTATAACATGATTGAATGCGAGAGATGCCGTGTGATGAATGAATGAGTGATTGGGAGAGGAATGCAATATGTGCTGTTCTTTTGTGCTGCTATTACTGCTCCTTGCTCCCCGATATGTAGCCGAAGAGGCAATAACAATAATGCGTAGGCCTCATCAGCCAAAAGCGCGGCGATCCCCGATCAGCTCACAGCTGAACCTTGACAACCAACGTGCAGAACGCGTTTGAAACTGTATTATCATTGCGCGCCTAATCTGTATAATGAGTTTAGCAATCAGCAACTGACGTCAGGTTCGTCATGTTCGAGTTCTACTTTGATTGACAACAAAATCAACGATCAACATCTGTGACATCGCGATAATCACCTCTTGCTTCCTCCTTCAACCGCTCAATCCCTCAACGCTATACACACTTGTATCTGTCACTGCAGAACAGCCACCATGCCAGGCTACAGGCTCGAAGTCGCGCCCAACAATCGATCTCAATGCAATGGTTAGCTATAGCGTTGTCTACCACCCTTAACCGGTATACCGTGTATAGCTAACCTTTTGTCTCGGCGCGCTATTGAACAGGAAGAAAGCCTTGCAAGGGCACTAAACTCACAAAGGGCGATCTTCGTGCTGGGACCTGGGTCGAGATTATGGGTCATGGCTCGTTCAAATGGAGACATTGGGGATGTAAGTGAGGTGATTACTATTTGCCATTCACAATGCTGACGCTATAGCACCGTCACTGCGATCAATAGGCGTAACGCCAGATGTCATTGCCAACATGAAAAAGGACTTTGAGGAGGCATCCGAGCTAGATGGGTGTAAGTGCCCACGCTGAAAGATTGTGTATACCGGCTGACCATACATGTGTAGATGAGGAGCTTCCGTACGTATATAGATTCAACATACGATCTAATCATAACAGCATTACTTACACTCAACCATTCAACAGTGAAAACTACCAGGAAAAGGTATGTCAAGAGAGTGGTTCCGCCACTCCTTCTGCTTGCACTCGCTAATAGCTTGTCCAGGTCACCAAAGCTTGGGCAGACGGACACGGTTTGTCGTACGATCCCCAAGATACTGGACGAAGCTGACGTCGGTCTAGTCGACCCCGAGGACGTTCCAGAGTCTGCTAAGAAGGAGCCTACCCCTGTGGAGGAGGGTGAAGATGGGGAGCCTGGCTCGAGTCCCGTCAAGAAGAAGAAGGCTACTCCGCAAAAGAAAAAGGCCGAGAATGGAGACGGCGAGGAGAAGAAGCCCAGGAAGGTGAGCTGTTTTGAGCTCTCACGGACGGCTGGGTTGCTGCTGATTGCACGTAGCCTCGAGCGAAAAAGGTCAAAAAGGAGGAAAGCGAGGAAGAGCTCACAGCGCCATCAGAGTCGGAGCCTGAGGCGGCAGCGCTTAAGAAGAAACGGGTTGGTTGGATGGCAGACATAGTTGATGGAAGATGTGCTGATGCTCTATCTAGGGTCCTGCGGCCAAGAAGGCGGTGAAGAAGGAAGAACCTTCTGAAGATGACTTGACCGAGCCGTCCGAAGACGAGGCTCCGCCACCTAAGAAGAAGCGGGTATGCTCAATTCTCGCTGTCTGGTTTGGAATATTGAGCTAATCGTCAGCGTAGGGCGCAGCACCTAAGAAAGCTGTGAAGAAGGAAGATCCCGATGAGGAAGAATTGACACCTGCGTCGGAGGATGAGGTCATTCCAGAGAAGAAGAAGAGGGTGAGCTCAAAGTCATTGCAGACCGGGAGTGATATCAAGCTCAAGCACGAACAGGGTCGACCGGCTCAGAAACCGACAGCAGAAGAGGAGGTTGAGAAGGTGAAGTGCTCATTCGTCCGGCACATGAGGACGGAATACTGATGCTATTGTTTGTAGCCCGCCAGCAAGAAAGCGCGCAAACCTCGGACTTCGGTCAAAGCCGAAACAGAGGAAAGTGACTAGGCGTGGGATTGCTTGGAGCCAACCGCAAGTCGCATGCTCATACTCGAGTTACTCGAGTCCGTCCTTGTATCTACAGAGCTCGGCATTCGAGCGATGCTTGTTGGTCGCTTGAAAGGCATGGAACAGACAAGCTTGTAACAGCTTTTGACTGGAACGAGGGTTATGATGACTATAACGATTTATGAGATGTTAATTTTTATGCAAGATTGTACATGTCAATCTGGCCAAGTAGTTGAGACGTATAGATATCAGATTGCGATCCAGTCTGAACACACGTGCTATAGTCACGGTCTGATGCTGCAGTAGCAGTGCAAGCAATACATGCTGTTTCCGACGTGTAGCAACGTCAACGAGGGTCGACGTGGTTCATTCGCTGGAACCGGGGAATGTGTTCAATAAAAGGCGTTTTATGCCGGAATCGGCTTGTCACCCATGACGTCGACGTCATAATATTGGAACTTTTGGCTGAATTTACGAACTTTTTTACGAGCCATCAAGCTGTGAAGCTGTGAAGCTGCGAACTAGTCTGTTGGTGGTATTGAAGAATATATGACGTCCAGAGCCAAGATATAGGTAGAGCATCATCGGTGGGTCAGGTAGAGATTCTCTCGGTTTTTATCTGTCTTGTTGCTTCACCTTTGCCAAAGGATTTTGATTCGGATCGAATCTAGCTAGAAGTTGTGCACACTAGACCTCCTTACATTGCATTGCATTTTGCTCGTTGCCTTGCGACTTTTAACACCACTTGCATCTCATACATCGTTCATCTCGAGAACTCGACAACTTTGAAGCAACCAGCATGACGAAGAGAGCACCTGATGGCACGCGTTTGCCTGCGCGACTCAACACACGCACAATCACCTCGCACCTGTGTAAGTGCCATCATCCATTCTTATCACCTGTGATACACTGCTAATATTGCGACTTACATGCAGTCTTCGGACCGTATGCCCTCTTCCCGCTGATCGCCGCTCTGACTTGGTTCGGCGGTATCCTCGCCTTACTCGGATTATGGGTCAAAGCTGGGAAACCGCGCTATGAATCGACCGAAGCGAGCGTAGTCTTCATCAGTGATGTGGGCGCCACATACCAAACGCTGTTCATCTGCATCTGCTGTGTCGTTGCTGGGTAAGTTTCTGCCCTCATTGCTTGTATCCCCAGCAGAAATCTCGCAAGAACGACATGCTCATCTTCATGTCTATTCGACAGATTCTACATTCTCAGTCTCTTCTCTGAGCGCTGGCTGCGCCACGTCGATCGTCTCCCTACCGATCTTCGTAAGAGAGAGAAAGTCTTCGGTACGTCGACATCCTTTCCATCAAATTGTGATGCTAATGCTATATCTCTTGCAGACTGGATCGCCATCTTCTTCTGCATAGTCGGATCCGCAGGATTGATCCTCCTCTCCTGCGTGAGTTCTATCTGCTGAAAGGCAATGAAACGAACCTTTGCGGATCGGATATAACGCTTTACTGATACCCCGCCGTGGTGTACAGTTCAACGCTTTCGATCACAGCACCATTCATTGGAGTATGACTGTCGTCTTCATCGTTGGAGTAGCGCTCTCGGCCATCTTCCAATCGGCAGAAGTCGTGAGTGGACCGAGCCAGACAAATCGTATAAATGCCTGACTGATGTGCTTTTGCATTCGCAGTGGTCATTGCACAAAGACCATCCTGACCGCAAGTCTCTCAAGAGGAATGCTATCTACAAGCTTGTCGTAGTCACAGTCGCGGTCGCTTGCGCCATCGCTTTCGGAGTGACATACAGTCGTGTGCGTAACATCTCACTTGAGCGATATACGAAGTCGTATGCTTACCTACTCCGCTTCTAGTGCGACGGGTACGGGACCGCTTACAATGACCATACTGCGCAGTATTGCAACCGCATCACGTCCGTAGCGGCTGCTTTAGAGTGGACCGTCTCGTTCATCCTCACGTTCTACTTCTTGACCATTGTGGCGGATCTTTGGCCAGCGGGCAAGTCGTCACCTAGGTACATGCGTCGCTTGGCCAAATGGCAAGAGCGTCACGGTGAAGGACACGATTTCACTGGTAGAAGGGCATTCGGAGAGTACCCTGAAAGATGGCAAGATCGCGAGGAGGTCATGCGTCAGGACATGCTCAACAGGAACTTGGGTGTGGCTGCAGACAGCAGGCCAAGTGGTGCAAGTGACGCGCCCATGATGAGGCAGGTATAATGAGCGGCAATTGCATTTCAGGAGGAGGAGACACACATTGCGGGACAGCATGTTTCGGTGTAAGGCGAGCAGTTTCCATATAGACCAATCCCATGTAGCTATAAGTTATCAACAGTCTCATGCATATAATACAACCTGGTCGATGGTCACTAGTGCCACATTGCTTGTCGCGATATCTCCTCTCTTGTTGATTACCTTTATCGGGCATTTCCTCATCGCGCCCTCTTTTTTCTCGAACAGCGAGGAACATGATGCTGCAACATATATCCAAACAAGGCAAGAATTAGGTTGGCCGGTTGGCCCCGGCGCCACGTCACATGTGATAGTCGAGCCGTAGACCGGGGTTGGGTAGTCTAGGCTCGTAGACTAAATAGCGTAACTCGCGGTCTTGGGTAATAATCGACCAAGCAGTGAGAAATGGGACCATTTCATTAATGTCTAGGACGGGTAACTGCTCAAGCGGTAGTGAGAAAAAGGCGAGCCTGAGTGCGCTGAGTGCCGAATCGGGTAAATGACGTCACTCGTAATGAACATAGCCAACAAGACCAGAAACGGAAGCTCATCCGGGAAAGAGGGCCCTGTGTATCCATTTGGACCCTGAAACCAACACCGCCTGTGCTTCCCGCTCTCTCTCTCTTTATGATAACTCATTTACCTCGTCTGCTTCATGTCTCTCTCTCCCTCTCTTTCTCTCACTTCATCTCTTCCTCTCCTCCTCCTGCTTTCAAACAGACACAGACGATCGACCACTAGTCACTAGCACTCTCCACTCGTCATCGTCCCGCAGCACCCTCTCATCTCAGGTAAGTAAACACCCTTTACTCTCCCACATCGTCATCCCCCCTCCGTCTCTCACCCCCTCTCATCACACATTGCGACGTCGCCGCACATCCCGACAACATTACAACTCTCTTCCTCTCTCTATTCTTCTTGAACTGATAAACAACTATCGTCTCCTCTTCAACAGATAGCTGTACGAAGAAGACACACATACAATGTCCCACTTTGACACCCTCTCCCGGACTACGTCCAAGGCGGGTTCCACCGTCTCGAGGAACCAGTCTCTCGTGAGTATCCCCCTTATTTACAACTGTAGCTCGTCAATCCTCCTGGATTCGCTGACAATTCCCCCCATCTAGATCAAGAAGAACACTGCCCCTCATGAGCTCAAGCCATCAGACATCCTCATCGAGCGATTCACTGCTTGGAAGCAGATCGTCAAGATGCTCATCTGTGAGAACCCTTTTCCATCACTCTTGTAACCACAGCAATCGCTGACATTCCCCTATAGCCTACTTCGAGGGCGTTGCTGACATCGAAGCCAACACCTCCAAGGAGCTCACCAAGCTTGGTGCCGTGATTCAGGTCCCATTCAGGCCTGGAAACCAGTTCCTTGGCGAGGGCGGCATGCAGGTAAGCTCTGCGTGATCTTGGGGAGTCGAGCAACGAGCTCATTTTCACGCCCAACAGGACGTCTTCTACACCATCCGTGACAAGACCCGTCTCATCGCCGACTCTCACTCGTCTCTCGCTAGGACCATCGAGTCTTCCATCGTTCAGCACTTGCAAAAGCTCCGCGCTGAGATCAAGGCTCACATCAAGAACGTCCAGAACGACACCGGAAAGCTTGCCGCCTCCGTTGCCAAGGAGAGGGAACTCTCCACCAAAGCCATTGCCGACCTTCAGCGTGCGATTGGTGCCGTGAGCCACACTCCCATGCAGGTCTCCGCCAAGGAGGACCCCTTCGCGGTCAACCAAGCCGTTTTCAAGCAGCTCCAGCGACAGGTCAACGAGGAGAACTCGCTCCAAAAGTCCATCATCATCATGCAGCAGAACTCTGCCCACTTCGAAGAGGGTATCGTCCGCTCTATCCAGTCCGCCTGGGCCACCTTTGACGAGTGGCAGACCCGCATGTCCTCCTCTGTCCAGGAGACTTGGCGTCACCTCGGTGTTAACATGGCTCAGCTCATGCCTGACCGTGAATGGGTCTCATTCGCGGCCCGCTCCGACCACCTCCTCGACCCTGAGACCCCTCTCCGAAACCCCGAGGCTATTGACTACCCCGGTCGCAACGACCCCTCTGTCACTCCTGTCCACACCGGTCTTTTGGAGCGCAAGAAGCGATTCACCAAGGCTTACAAGGAGGGATTCTACGTTCTCACCCCTGCTGGTTACCTCCACGAGTACGCGTCGTCCGACCCTTCGACTGCCACTCACCCCGTCTGGAGCTTGTTCCTCCCTGCTTGTACCCTTGGCCCGCCTTCATCCGCTACCACCGCAAAGTCACACAAATTCCACATCGAAGGCCGCAAGGATGGTACTTCCGCTTACGGCAAGACTCCTAGCGGTCGCAGCTTGTTCGGCGGCAGTGACACGGCCTTTACTTTCAGGGCTAGGAGTCACGAGGAGATGATGGAGGTCTGGAACGACCTTCGTATGCTTGTCGCCAGGTACTTGGTCGCTTCAGAGCAAATGGAGCGTGACGGGCTTGTTGCTCAAGCTGTCAGGAGCGTCGGGTAAGCTCATCAGGTTAGAGCCTCAAGTATTATGCTGACGAACTCTCTAGATACCAATCCGAAGAAGAGGAGGAGGGAGACGAGGAGGAGGAGGAGGAGGGCAGCTCCGTTGAGGAGAACGAGGAAGAGGAGTTGGAGGAGGAAGAGATCCAGCACGACGGTGTTCACACCGCCGAGTCTGAAGAGGTTCCTGCCTATACCGCTGGCGGCTCCGCGCCGGTCGAGGTCGGAGCTAACGGATACGCCGTGAGTGCTTTAGCCCAAGATCGTTTGATGCGTGCTGACTGTTCGGTACAGGTTGACAAGAAGCCTGGTCAGCCTCAGCTTGGCTCTGAAGTTTCTATAGCCAAAGAGTCTTCAGTCGGCCATCAGTTGTCTCGTAAAGAGGAAAAGGCGCCCGCTCGTGAGGAGGAGCCAACAACCGGTGAGGCTCTCGTCTCCGCCCCCGCTCCCACTTCGCTCGAGGATGAAGGTGCAGGTGCCACCAGCACAAATGATGCCGCCTCGCCTGAAGCTACTCTCGGCGAGGTCGCACATGCTCCGGCATCGGTGACGGGTGACTCGCCCGCGCCAGACGCAGCGGCCGACCATGCCCCTGAGGAGTCACCTGCCGACGAGAAGCCTGCCTCCAAGGGCTTGCTCGGCCGTTTCACCGAGAACATCACTGGCAAAAAGTGATCGGGATAAATGGCCCATTCACCTGCACCTTCACCTCTTTGACCGACTATGATACGATCATATACACGATTTCTGTATTCATTTTGCTGATGATTCTCATTGCATTTGTCACCTATAGCCGACGAATAAACTGGACCGCCCTCATTGCTGTAGCGCGCTAGCTTGCTTGTAAAAGTGAACATTTTTTCTCTTTGTTGATAGTGTCACCCAAGCGGTTCATAGTGATTGATTCCCTTTATAAAGTGCTCTGAAGTTTTGTTTCCTTCTCTCTAGTTTGTCGTGTTCGAGAATAAATCTTTTAATGCATACCGTCTGAAAGCTGCAACTGCGTGTTATGGTTTACTTTGGCAGTGTATGTGTATGTAGTGTGGTGGTGCATTTGAAGATGGTCCACCAGATTTCGAACCGGCTAAGAAGGGCGATGTATATACCCGACCTCGCATTTAAGAGTACACTGTTACACGTTCTCCGTATCCACCTAGACTCTTATCGATCACATCAATCTGTAGAAGCTTGCACTTGACAGCACCGCAGCTGAAGACTGCCAGGATGTCCTCCAATGTGGCTTTGAAGGTCCCGTTGATGCCCTCGGCACAACGAGAAGTGCTTCTCTCTCGCGTCCGAGGGTTGTTGGACGGATACATCCGACACCGACCGACTTTCCAGCGGGTCTTGACAGCTGGTTTCGTGCTTTATTGCTTAGGGACAACATTTGCTTCCTTGACTGGCAGAGGCGCTAAGGGAGGGACCAAAGAGCGCACGAGCGGCAGGAGGGGGAAGGGTGCGGGTGCGTCACTGTTCTCCGCCATTCATCGTTATGTCATTGTCGTCGATAGAGCTGAAGTGCTGGCCGTTGTTTGTTGTTGGGTTGGAACAGATTCGAAGAAAAAGGCGATATCGATCAACGATCCGCTGTTCCATGTACGGCTGAAAAAGCTGCTGCGAATCGTTATACCGAGTTTGAAGAGCCGAGAGGCGGCTATGCTAGCGCTTCACTCGGCGTTCTTGGTCGGACGGACCGGCCTGAGTCTCTACGTTGCTGAGCTGGATGGGCGGTGAGTCTCTCAGCTGAATCTTATTCGGAGAAGCCTAAAGACTGAATGTATTTATGACTATGTCGTACACCTTATAGGATCGTCTCGTCTCTCGTCACTGCCCAGCCGCAAGTGTTCCTCCTCAATCTCGTCAAATGGCTTCTAGTAGCTGTCCCAGCGACGTATACCAACTCGATGCTGGAATACCTCCAATCCGAGCTTGGTTTAGCTTATCGCACACGGTGAGCTGGCAAAGCACCCGTCGCCTCCGAGGGCAGCGTGGCCGGTATAACCTATCTGTCTTTTTTACTGATGACTTGCCACTCGTTCTCATAGACTGACGCGACACGCGCTGGGAACATACCTCGATCCTCCGAACTCGTCTACAACGACAGACGACGCTGACGCCGACGTCTCGGGCGAACAGCTATTCTACAAGCTCGCTAATCTCGATGACAGGATCAAGAACGCAGATCAATACCTGACAGTCGATATTCAGCAATTCAGTAACAAGCTAGCGGAGATTTACTCCAATATCGCCAAACCTGTTCTGGATGTCATGTCAGTGGTCTCTGCCTTTAGTTTGCTCCTGTTGTCTGTGCTCATGAGCTCATATCCTAATCTATGCGACGCTCGCGATAGACTGTACAATTACCAGCTGTCTAGAAACGTCGGAGCCGAAGGCCTCGTCATTCTCACTGTGCTTGTCCAAGCCAGTGCTGGACTGCGTAAGTGGAGCTCATCATGAATAAAGAGATTACACGGCTAACACCTGTAAAGTACGAGCAATCACCCCTCCTTTCGGTACTTATGCCGCGCATGAAGGTGAGTCTTCTGTTATCAGGATCGATTGGTAGCTGATATTCCATGATTTCTAAAGCCACGCTCGAAGGGGAGCTACGCTTTACACACTCGCGCTTGCTAGAGTCAGCCGAGGAAGTCGCTCTCTACCACGGAGAGGAGTATGAGAAGAATGTCATTGAGCGAGGCTATTTTGCATTGGTCAAGCATGTCAATCGTGTATTGCGAATTCGCGTATGGCACGGAATGGCTGAAGAAGGCGTTATCAAGTGGCTCTGGGGTAGCTTGGGCTTGTGTATCTGTGCTCTACCTGTCTTCGCAGGCGAGATGCTGGGCATGAAAGTCGGTGATATGGGGTCACGAACAGAAGGTGAACGCAACGATTGATTCGAGTCGAGGACACGGCGTGCTGACTGCACTGTCCCGAAGGCTTCGTAACAAATAGGCGGTTATTGCTGTCATCGAGCGATGCGTTTGGCCGGGTCATGTACAGCTATAAGGTGGGGATCTACCGCGGTTCTGGTAAGCGACGAGTCTCAGCTGAACAATACTGTTATGCAGGAACTTGCCGAGCTCGCTGGTTACACTGCGCGAGTGTCTGACCTCTTGGACACGATGGAGGAAGTTAAACAAGGAAAATATCAGAAGAAGCTGGTCAGTAGCGCAAGTGTCGAGGACAACGCCAAGAGTATGTCTAGCTTGATTGCTCGACGCACTCGGACATCATCACAAATAATCGCTGATACTCGTTTGTCAGTGCTGCAAGGACGCGGGAAGATCATCGAATCCGACGAAATACGTTTCGATCAAGTGCCATTGATCAGTCCTAATGGTGATGTTCTGGTAAAGTCGATGAGTTTCAACGTTGAGCCAGGGGTATGTGCAGCTGTCCTTTATCTTCCAGCCGCTCGTCTCAGATGAGCTAATTGATATGCAGAAACACTTGCTCGTAATCGGTCCGAATGGCTGTGAGTGCTCTCCGATCGGACTTGTTGGCGATTTCCGCTACACCTCTGCTGACTTAAACCATAGGTGGAAAGAGCAGTCTGTTCCGCATCCTCGGTGGTCTCTGGCCAGTATATGGTGATTAACCAATTCTCACAAGATGGTCGAGTATGAAGCTGAAGCCGTCGAGCAGGAGGTACCGTCTATAAACCACCTGCACGATCATTCACCTATATCCCTCAACGACCGTATCTCTGTACTGGTACACTACGAGATCAAATTATCTACCCTCATTCTCATGCCGAGATGATTGCTAAAGGAGTATCAGATGATGATCTTCTGAAGATACTGGAAGTAGTAGAGATGGGACATGTGGTGGAGCGCGAGGGAGGCTGGAACGCTGTACGAGAATGGAGGGATGCTTTGAGTGGAGGTGATAAGCAGCGAATAGCCATGGCTAGGTTATTCTATCATAAGCCCAAGGTCAGTTCATTCCACTTGTCAACACGATGCTGGATACTCCGAAGGCAACTAAAGATTTTTTTTTTTGGATCCGTTCAGTACGCCATCTTGGACGAGTGCACGAGCGCTGTGACTTTGGAGATCGAGAAAGTCATGTATGATCATGCGACAGGTATGTCGGTTCTCACAATTCCCCAAAGTCTCTCGAGTTCAGAAGCTGATACGCATCCGACAGCTCTTGGTATAACTTTGATGACTGTCAGTCATCGTCCGTCATTATGGAAATATCACTCGATGGTTCTGCAATATGACGGGATGGGCGGCTATATCTTGTGAGTCACCACCCAATTGACTGCCTGCAACCCAACAAGTTCGACTAAAGGAGTTTTTCTTCGGTGGTAGTACGGAACTCGACGCAGAGCGCCGTTTGGCTCTTCAAGAAGAGAAACAGGATTTGGAGCACAAGTTGCTCGAAGTGCCCAAATTGCGCATTAGGCTCGAAGAGCTCAAAGCCGTCAAGGCTGAAAGGGAGAGAGCAGGTTTGAGTTCAGGTAATATCGCAAGTATGGCATTCGCGTGATCACCACTCGTCGTGATTGCGTAGCTTCACTTAGAGAAAATGATATAGGTGTAGGTTATAGCGAGAGGTGATCAGGTGACGACGCGATAATAGATATGTCGATCTGAGTGTAAATTATGTGCGCAATGGAGTCTGCGCTGTACGAGTTGTCATTGTAGTGTATGCACAGATGCATGTAGATCATGCACTGTTGCGCTCTAATACCACCAACGCTGGAACCACCTGTATATTACTCATGCTGACGAAATCAACCTTATAACAAAGGCTCAACATCAATCTCCACGCTTGAGCAAGGTCTGACTAATTCAAAGTTGTTCAAAACTGCAGGATGGAGAATACCAAGAGAACCAATATTGATATCCCTTGACCAAACGTTGTCTGCTCCAGAGACCGAGTCGGGTAAGGCCGACTTGAGACCTGACGCAAGTGTATCAAGTGCAGAAGCGGTGGATGATGGTGCTGTCGAAGGCGTCGGGTCTGCGGCGTTGAGGTTGGTGGGTTTGGCCCTGTAGTAGACGTGTGCAGCTCGGCCTGGGAGGTATGTCGGGTCTACCAAATGACTTGTGTTTAGCTATTGCGATTCTTGGTTGCAAGTTGACACTTACCGTCTGCGGAAGCGATGTAGTAGCCGTACTTGCCCTCGCTCTCCTTTCGCTCCAAGAACGGCACGCCGAGAATCTGCATGATTCTATCCAGCAGACCGTGCGCGACCTCGAAACCAGCTTTCCTGTCCATGTAAACGGCACAGAGACGTCTATAGTTTCTCGATTGTCGTTCGGCTGTAGGATCTTGCACTGCAACGTCTGACACCTCGAAGATCTTCATTGGTAATGGCAATGCCTTGTTTTCTCTCGCCGTCTTCAGCATACCGGGCAACAACGATGTTCGGACGACTTGGTATTCTGTCGACTTGGGATTTGCGAGGTGAATCGCGTAGTGTCCTGGATCAGGTCGGTTGAGCCATGCAAAGTTCTCGTCGTGGGAGCACTGAGGGGAATCTATAAGCTTTCTTTGTCGCGAGAATGTATTGTGACGCTCACCAAGATCAAAGGCAACGCCTCAATCCATCCAGCTTGCGCACACTCCTTCCTGATGATATCGCCAAGCTTGTTCACAGGGAACGCCTTGGCGACGGTGTTGGTCGTAGGCATAGACTGAGGCAAGTTGTTGAAACCATATGCGATCGCTGCATCTTCCATGATATCGCATTCGTGCAAGATGTCAGGTCGAGTGCAGGGTATCTCAACTTCCAGCAGGTCTGAGTCAGCCGTTGACGGCTTGGCAGTGAGGGACATGCGGGTGAGAAGGCTGCAGATCTGTTCACGAGAAAGTGCGAGACCAGTGGCCGCGTTGATGTACGAGGAAGAGGCGGTGGTGGAACGAGGGGCGACAGGAGGAGAGAGATAAGAGGTGCCATCCGGCAGGTGGATCTTGACGGGCTCAATGCTGTTCTAAGATCAGCCAAAGGCTTCGCGTGTGTGAGGTTAAAAGGAACGCACGTGAAAGGAATCTCGGTGTATTCGGCAAACATCGTAGCGACCATGTTGATGACGATATCACTGCATGCGGGTCAGCTAGGTACTAGATAGTCTGCAAGAAATCGTTTCGGCTCACAGTTTGGTCTTGTCCGTCGCTGTGGTGTCGATGAAGATGTTCTTTGTCTTGCCCGGTACGATCTTGGAATCTGCACACATGCGTTCGTGTCAGCTATGATCGCGAGCCGGTTCCAAGTCTCGAATAGCTCACGTTGTGAGTTGATGATGGGCGGCATCGAAAGAACTCTGTCTTTGCTATCGTAGATGATAGGGTACGCAGGGGCATCACGGATGATGTGAAGGTATTTGTTGAGATGTCGATCGGTCTGAAAGATATTGCACGTCAGCTTGACATTCGTGAGGAATTTCACGAAGCAGAAAACTGACCTCGTAGATAGTCATGAGCTCTTCGGCAGTGTGTTCTGTGTCCTTGTTCAACGGGGCGAACTTGATTTCTTTGGGATCCTTGCATTGGTATCTGAGAGATACAGCTTAGCAGCTATTCTTTTCGACCTACAGGCTATACACTTAGGTGCAGAACATATTGAACTCACCGGAAAGGTCCCTCGATAGTGTCCAAGTCGTGTGTACCGATAGCGACGAACCTCCTCATCCTGCACAAGTTCTGGTGCAATTTGTCTTGAAGATCGATGAAAGACTCGTATTCAAGTTGGTTCATTGGTCGCGATAGACGGAGGACAGCAGAGGCAAAGTACGGTCGAAGGGGAGATGTCTAAGCAAGCAGTAATCAAAGATAGTTAGCACTAGTCTGGCACACTAGAGAGAGTTGATGTACGCACAGACGGCTCAACGTAGACTTCTTGGATCTTTGCGGGCACTGAAAGGGTATACGTTGCAGGCTGCTCTTTCTCCAGGAAGATACGAAGCGCTCGCGCCAGGCCTTCGAGGCAGAGGAGATCGTACCTGATCAAATACCACCAATCATTAGCGGACCGCTACTTGTTGATGAAAAGCAAGGAATATAATACGCACCTGTTCGCAGGAATCTCAATCTTCAATTGCGGGGGAGGCGTAGGCAAGCCCTTTGCTCGAGCTTCTTCGACATCTTTGGTGGTCTGCACAGCTCATTTTTTCAGCTCTCTGTCTTTCAGCATCATCGTTCGATATGAGAGATCCAACGCACATCCTCGTCAAGCTCAATACCAAAGTCGAAGCATAGTTCGTCGAACTCTTGAGTAGCTGCGAATCACAGATTATATCAGCTTGTCCACGCGTAAGTAGGAAAGAGGCCAAGTGATTCTGCCCCGGGTGGGCGGAGGTTGATGCCGCTCCTCTTGGTAAGACCAGTTATTACTCACAGTACTCCCTCTCCAAACGACGATACAGCTCAGCTTTGTCAACGGTGATAGTGGGCTGATCTCAGAATCAGCAAAACTAGTCTCTCTCAGTATCAAGTCAATCACGCACCATCTTGTCTGTCTGCCAGATGCTTTTTCTGCTCTTAAGCTAACGTTGAGTTGACGATGTAAGTATTGAATGACCAATTGGACAATTGGACAAAAGTCGAGAGTGAGCAACGAGCAACGAGCCATAGCGACTCGGACTTTTTTGTACTATCTAACAACGGAATCAAATATCGTATTGCACTTTGAACTCTTGGTGGCATTCAAGTCTCTCCGTATCGTCTTTCAGGAGGGGACACCAATAGTAATGGGTTGCACAAACGCACACATAGCGGCGGACAGTGGTATCGAAGCAGTATCCAATGCATGGAAGAAAATCCTTTTTCTCCTCTTTATAGAGGTCACAACTCAAAGCGCTCCTCTCCCTTCCCACAACCGCCTGTCGTCTATAGCATCCCCGCTGCTCTCATTCGACGATCTATACAACCACCATCTACTCCTTGAGCTTGTAGCCGACGAGATGACGCCTGCCGATGATCTCGCCGATAGAGAAGATACCGTATGCCTCGAGAGCCTATGAGGACGGATTTGTGAATGAAGGAACATCGCCAGTCGTTGATTAGAGTGATTCAGCGAGTAATGAGTAGTATAGTATTATGGCACGGTCAGCTTCCTATTACGAGAGAGACGACCACTTTGACTCACAGCAACACCCAAACCCGCCCATGCACCGGTCTTCAACACCTCCCTCCAGTAACCGAGGTTGGTAGCCCTTGACCAGATGTGAGAGTAGGCACGAGCCCAAGAGCTCAGCTCCATTGGTGGGGCGAGCTTCTCGGCCTTGTACACTTGGCGAGCGAGGGAGGAAGCGACTTTGGCGTTGTAGACGATGGGTTCGCGGTAGCCTAACGGTCAAATCGACTAGTCAGCATATTGCTCATAAAAGACAGAATTATGGCTTGTTGCTTGTTGCAGAAATTCCTCTTGACGATCTGTTTTGATTTATTGCAACTCACCACCGAGCATAGAGCCAACACGCTCTCCTACAGGTCCAGCAACACGCTTGACGGTGGCTGCGCCTTGCGCGTATGCCTTTTGTGCGCCCTCGACGGCCTTTTGGACATTGGGGTTGTCCATAGGGGACGAGGATGATGACGCGGATGAGGAAGAAGAGGAAGAGTTGAACCGACGGCCTGCGGCACGAGCGGCGGAACGGAAGGCTTGAGGGCGCATTGTGAGTTGTTGCAGGTAAAGATGGAGGGACGAGTATTCAATATCTTGAAATGTTAATGTGTATCGGAGAGGTCGGGAGTGGACACAGTGAGAGTGAGAGAGAACCAGTAGAGAGGAGACGCGGGTATAATCGGTATTTCAGTCAATGTGGCACTTTTTATATCACACATGCTCAGCAAGTGCCTCGTCAGCACTCGTCTGATCAGCGACTCATCTTCTACCTCTTTCTATACATGCAACAAACAACATTATCGCTATCAAGCTCAGTATAATCACACGGGAGACAAGATGAACAACCCAGCAGTCACCAACCTCGTCGTCTCTCTCGGCGCCATGCAAGGTAAGTCCCCCGACGTTCGTTTGAAGATATATTGTGCTAACTCCTCATCGTCACCTAGTGGCCCGTAAGATACCCATGGACAACCCCGAAGTCGTCAACTACCTCCGTATCGGCTACGTCGCTTCCCAATTGTTCTCCCTCGCGGTCTACTACTTTATCACTCTCAAGGTGAGCTCTCTCATGATGCACAAAATGTATGGTTAAGCTGACGTGGTTCGCCTATTGCCAGATCCGGAGGAAGAACGACCTCACCGTCTTGAAATATGTCAACCCTGCATCGCCCATGGTAAGTGCACTTCATCAATCCATCTTCATGTAGGACTCGGAGCGTCTAGGCTTGGCTCTCACCTACGCTCCAGTCCTCGACTCTTTCTCATTTATGCTGATCCGCCTCTCCTGACGCTCATAGCAACCCGATGCCAAACCCGAGCTCGTCCAAACCACGGTCAAGGACTATGACCTTGCCGAGACTGGCAAAGCCATGAGGTCTTTGTTCATGGTGCGCATGGCCTCTTTTGATGTTCGGAGTGCATGCTGACATGGTACTTACAGGGTATCGCATTCATGGCCTTCCTCGTGAGTCTCTCCCTTCTCAGCTCTCCAATATCCCCACCGGTCGTTCGAGCCGAGCCGAGCTAACCTCCATCAACGCAGCACGGCTACATGCAGTACACCCAACCGCTGTTCATCCAAGGTCTCATGGGCCTCAAGTCAACCCTCGAGTCCAACCCCGCCAAGCTCCACTTGTGGGGCAACAAGGCCGAAGGCGATCTGGCCCGACCATTCAAGGCTGCCGGTGGACTCATGGAGAGCTTAACGGGCGCCGCTGCCGGTCCTCAGACTGACGCTGCGAGCATCAAGGCCGCTGAGAAGGCCGGTGGAAAGTCCGAGTAGAGTGCGTGGCTTGAATGCGCTTTGGTAGGGATATCATCGTGCAAATGGCGCGGGTTGGTCCTTGTGCGTACTGTGCGTGCTGTGCGACAAGGAGGATGGATATAGCAATATAAGTGGTATACAGCCTAGACCCTGTCTCGTTTAAAATCATCACCAACTAGCTTGTATGGATGCACGCTGTGATCTCTCATATATCCTTCGACCGTGAGATTTAACTATTCATGCAAGTAGACTAATCCCATACCAAGTGCGCATACGTCTAGCAGTCAGATCCATATGCACTAATTCACCAGCAACACCACCTTCTTGGAAGCCAAGTACAACGTCCCCCTTTTCATCTCAAACCGTTCAGATGTTCTAACCGTGTCCATAATTTTGGCCCGCATTACCGCCTAAGACGTCTTTGAGCCCGTGACTGCTTTTTCTTCCCATTGTCCCAAGACTCGGAGGCATGCCCCTATCCGTGGACGTGGAAACGTCTGAACTCATAGACATTGTCCGTGTTCTAGAATGATAGTGAGGTGAATTGTATCCTGACGTAGATGGTGAGAATGACGGGAGGGACATCGGTGGAGGTGAATATGGCGATGTGAGCGAAGTTTGGGATTGGGTCCGTTGTGGGTCCGAAGCGGCGGGTCGAGTGGGCTGTCCTTGCGAGGCCTCCTTGAGCAGGAACTCAACAAAGAGGTTGCTGAAGGACTACGAGTGCGAACGCGTGTTAGTCATTTACGCCAGTGGACTGCCAAGAAGGGAAAATGCAACCTCTGTTTTGCGAAGATACTCACCTCGTTCATCGCCGCCTCTTCTTCAGCGCTTCGCTCGGCATTCTTGCTCGAAGCCTTCTTCGACTTTTCTTTGATGGCGCCATCAGCAGGCCCACCCTTTCGCTGCAACCCGGCTTTCTCTCTCTCGTTATCGTCCCAGGATAATATTGTCGACAACAAGGAGAGCATCTCGAAACGCTTTGTATCTGACCGTGAGGTCGTGAGGAAGGCTAACAAGATATTTGTGACCAGTCGGCTGAGCGTGTGACATGCATATTAGCGATATCACCTATTATCCGAAGACTTTGACATACCGGTCAACGTTGTTATCGGACGAGTTCTTCCTCAGCCGCCGTAAAGCCTCTGTCAAATGCTCGTTGTTCACAACAGCTGTGGACGTTATCCTTAGTCAAATTCCTGCTTTTATCGTGCAATGTACGAGACTGTAGACTGGAGCTAAGACCCACCATCGTGCCTCAACTTGGCTATCAGTTGGTTCTTCTCCCTCATCTCCTTCTCCAGCGTCACAGAGCGAGTAGCATTGCTCGACGCCTCCGAGAGTCTCGTCTCGGCATTGGCTGCACGGAGCTTGAATTCTGATAGAGAAGTGGCGGCTAGACGCAGCTGAGTCTCCAGTTCGGACGTTGCCTGGCGTAACTCTGAGTCTTTGGCTATGACCATCATTGTATCAGACGTTATCAGAGAGCTGTTTCAAGTCGTGTATACGTTATAAGCAGACTCACCCGCTTGGAACTCGCTCAAAACGTCTTGGAGGTTATCCGCCCTCTCCCTCTCCATCGTGAGCTCTTCTAATGCTCGTTCCAGCTCCCTCCTCTCTTCCCTCTCTCGTCTCTCGACTTGTCTGACCTCTTCTTCCATGATCTCCCTTCGTTCCCTCTCTCGTCCAGCTTCACCTTCCCATTCTTCCCTCTCCAACCGTAATCTCTCCATCTCACCGCGTAATTCCCTCATCTCCCTCGTCAGAGATAACACGTCAGAGCTTGACGAATCGGACTGAGAGCGTAATTGTGCTAGTTGCGCTTGCAGGTTCGCGGATTCCTGCGAAGCGGATTCGAGCTCGGATTGTATTGTTGCTATAGATGAATGTAAAGCTGCATTGTCATTGTGGAGCGTGTTGATGGTTGTTTCTCGTCGATCTAATTCTTCCTATCAAGGCAAACCAACCTCGTCGTCAGCTCACGTTTGATAAGTCGATAGGTGTAGGGCTCCAGGAGAGATACGTACCGCGTCTTCTTTCAGCTTCTCACCAAGGGTCGTTCGCATCCCCGTAAGCTTGCCAAGTAGAGACCTATACTGGTTGCTCAAAGCGTCCTTCTCGCCTCTAGTCATTGCGAGCTCATGTTCGAGCTGAGCAATCCTGTCCGTGTCTGACGGCTCGTCAGACGAGCGCCGTGCCGCGTCATCTTCTTGTGAACTGGGTTCAGTTGACGGTAGAGGCGGTGAAAGAGCGGATGATGGGCCTGCGACTGCGTTTGCGCTGGCGTCGGGCGAGGTGGAACCGCCATTACTGTTGATATTGACGTTCTCTGTTGGCTCCTCCGCAGCGGAAGCCTCTTCAGCGGACATTGTCGTTGTGAATCTCTCGAGCGAGGGCTTCACCGCAGCATCAGTCTCTCTGGTGCCGTGTATGCAGAGCTATCGTTGTTGTGTGGATTGAAATGTATATCAGGAACTGTCGATATACAGCTTGTGATAAGTGGTTAACGTGACTGACAACGTGAAAGACGCGCGCAGCGACAATTTACGAGAGAAGTTCCTATATCCGGAACACGACTTATATCACCATATACATTTTGACCTGTTCTCGAACTGGCACCTGCATACCTTTTCAGCAGTCACGTATTCCGGACAACGCAGAGGTGGCGTCCGCCTCGCATAGCAAGAGGTATAGCCTGCATAAAGCGGCCATCGAGACTACTGCTGCGTCAAGACGAGACGAGTGGGTCCCAACGCGCGTGACCGGCTCGGCGAAATCTACCGACATTCCGATTAACGGCACTGCAATCGTCGAGAAGTAATTTGTAGTCCATCTGCCGTCAACGAAAAGGCGATCGGCCGCGCAATGTCCTCATTGATAAGGAAGAGCTCGAGCGTTGTCATCCGATGCTTCCAACGGGTTGAGGCCTTTGCGGATTGGGCGACAGGTGCTGCAGGTCCATTATTCGTTGGGTTCTGTTGGATACTAATAACATCTGGTGGTGTTGCATTCTGTACGTCGACTGGGACCTCTTCCTACAAGAAGTATAACGTACGATGCTGACCGCACTTGACAAATTGTGTGCTCTTCATGGTAGTCGACGTGGTGGTGCGCGATCTTTCGCCGATAGGTTTATTATTCATATCGCCCTTACTAGTCTTTGTACCGATCAATCTCTATGGGCAATACTATCTCGTCACGCATGTACCGCCGGGCTTCCCTGCGCCTCGATCCGGAGGAGAAGATAGGGATATAAGATGGCTAGTCCATAATCCTTCCAGTTTGTGGACAGCCGAGAGATGGGGATATCAAAGGAAGAACGCTAGAGCTTTGACTGGTAATGGGGGCATTGGCTCGCAGTGGGGTATGGGAGAGACAGCTAGGAGAGTCAAGAGATGTAGAAAGTGTGATGGACCCAAACCCGAGGTGCGTCCTGACCACTCGTCAGCGTCTTTGAGAGATAACGAGCTGATCTGTACATCACCCTGATTCAGCGAACACATCACTGCTCAGTGTGCAAGCGGTGTATCCTGCTCATGGACCATCACTGCCCGTGGATCAATGGATGTGTGAGCGAGACAGCTTTCGGGCGTTCGACAGCGATGTAGAGCTGACAGATGACGACTTAGGTTGGACTGCATAATCAACGCCATTTTGTGTTATTTATGTAAGACAGCTTGATGCCCACATAATTGGTAGACGAGCTCACAATGACTTTGCAGGGCTTGGCTGTCACTAGGCTGCTGGACAGTCTGCGCGCTGGGATACAAGCAGTTTCTGGATACGTTTGATTATCGAGCCGAGGTGAGTGAGGTATGGGGACGACTTTAGCGTGTAGTGTGACTGATCACGTCTCCCGTATTAGTGGCCAGCCTTTACGCCACGTCTAGCCTTTACGCTCATCTACGTTCTGTGTATTGCGATAGGTGCGTCTCATCACTCCTAGCTTGTGAAGCCTCATGCTGAGTGAAACCGATAGGCTTCGCCGTGCCAATTCTCGCTACTTGGCATATGTACATGGTCTCAAAAGGCGAGACGTCTATAGAGTCTCACGACAACAACTATCTTGAAGGCCGAGCGCGTGCAGAGGGCTTAGTGAGTGGCAGTATGCGTCAACATTCGGCGGTTATGCTGATGGAAGGATCATAGATATACCTTAATCCATATGATTTGGGACGGAGACGGAATATCGAGATCTTCTTCAATCTCGGCTCATTAGGCTAGTGAGTGTTACCATCAGTGTTCGTCGAGCGCAGACTGATTTGTCGTGTTTTCCGTGATGTAGTTCAGCGAAAACGCTGCTGTTTCCGTTTGTCATCCCGCCTCAATCGAACGGCTGGGCATATCCGCGCCGACAATTACCTGCCTCGACATCAAGTACGAAGGCTTCAGCAGATCTACACGTACCGGAATTAGCAGATGGGCTGATCTCTGCCACTGCCACGACCTCTGGCTCGCATGCTGAGGATGGCCAAGGGGGTTATGTCATGGGTGATGATGGAAGTTTGACTGATGACGAGGAAGGTGGCGGTGGGTATATGGATTGATATGCGATGAATTGGCATGTGTTATCAGTGAAGACTATCCGGGCGGAATGATGTGTTCAACAGAAATATTTCGGAAGTCCATCCTGTAGACTACGATATGACTCGATAGCAGGACGCTGGACCGCGTCTGATCACTCGCTAAACACTGATATGGCCGCGAGCTTGAGAATGAAGTCGATTCACCTAGAATTCGTGCATGAACTATCATGCGCATATGCCGATGCATGACATAACTCGAAACAATCGCACGGCGATCCCGGACATGAAAGCCTCCAGAGGAAATACGCGATTAAACGTATTCATGGGAAAGAATATGCAGTCACTGAATCACCCGGCTAGTGACAGGCTGCCACGGGTGATACTGAAATGCCACTCGCCTCCACTCTTCATGCTGTAATCTAATCTGGCATGACGTCGATACAGTACTAGTGTACTAGGAGATGTAGACATTTGCGTCCCTGTATCTGTCATATTGCATGCAAGTCCAAAACTTCCACTGCTTATATGACAGCAATCAACAAAAGAAGGTCAGCGATTTGGATCCAGTAAGAAGGACTCAGCATGTCACCTACAGACAAGACGCCGAACCGGCAAGCAATCCTAAAAACGATGTACACACTGCTCTCTCGATTATCCAAAGACTCCTCGACAATATGCCCATCCCAGATCCCGAGGGCTTTACACGATTCCTCCCCTGGCCAATATCCTGATTGGAGAGATATGATGGATGAAGTGCGCGATGTCGTATGGGACGAAGTGCGGGAACAGCGAGTGCAGGTGACGCAGCGTGGAGAAGTCAGGAGCTTAGAGGAAAGGGAGGAGATCAGGGGTCCGATCAGAGTCAGGAGAGGGGAGAATTGGGATCAGGCGTTGGCGCAGGAGTGACATCGTCCTTGGAGCTGCCTGGAACTAAGTGTGAGTCAAGGGACTTCCGAGAGGACGTCGACTCTGTTGATACAGCGTCGCAGTCCGAGGAATAACGAGCGGTTCTGTACTCGCTCGCAAGCAGCCTGGATGGAGAGCGGCAGTATCGACGATCACGTCTTCAACCAACACTACCGCACGAATAGAATCAAGTCGACCAAGCTGGATCTCATCGTAGCTAGCACTATCACACTCCGCTTACTTCTCCTTGTTGTCCAATTGTTCTAACACGCGAGTATAGTATGTTAAGCGGGGCATCGATAGACAGATCCCTCAAGTAGGACACTCGAACGGCTGTCTTCATTCGTACTGCCCTCGTCCAAGCTAGCGGTCAAGGATCATAGGCATAGCTATCATCCCCAGTAGAATTTCATTGCATTCCTACTGTCGTCCAGCTAAACCCGAGGATGAGCAAATGCAGCAATCACTGATTGTACTCCTTGGTGGACGTTGACTGATTCCTTTGACCCCTTGAACCACCATCCCTCCTTCACTTACTCCCTGTGATTTGATCGTATAAACCATCTGAGCGAATTTCCCCACATCATACCATGCGGAACGATATATGATCGCATTGAGCCTCTCCTCATGGATGCTTACTCGACCTCTATCAGTCTACTCCATCTAGCTCAGGCGCTCTACCACATTCATTGAACTCACACCTCTTCAGCATCATCCCAGCAGTCAGCTCCCACTCTACTCCCCAATCAGTGATATTCTCGTAGATTCGTACAGCGATACCGCCACGATGCACCCGAACAAAGCTGGCCTTTCCCTCTTGACCGTCCTTACTCTTCTCACCCCTCTCACCCCTCTCACCCCTCTCACCCCTCTCACCCCACTAGCCAAACCTAAATCCCTGTCTACCGATATCAGCATGAGTAATCGAATTTCGCCTAACGAGACTCAAGGTCAGAGTCCTAAAAGGAAGATTGATGATCTCCCAGACTGTACCGCTCGACAAAGCCGAAGTGGGCATCGTGATCGTGTTGTCGTAAGTCATTTTGTCTCCTCACCTCTTCCATATATGTCAATACTCATCAGCGCTGTCGGTAGCTCGTGTGACAGCTTTGTCTTTGTCTTGGACTGGGTTAGCTAGGCTGGTCCCGCTTCGTCAGGTTAAGTAGTGGCTTGGGCGTGATACTATAGGTAGCTCTACCCCTCCTACACTGGGTCTTGGGTTTTTCACATGCAGGACATGCCACATGATTCACAGATCAGTACCGGAGACAAGTAAGCATTGTGAAAGTTTCGAGTCATTGTTCAAGGCACCTCAATTGCACACCGCAATGTCAAGCGCAAACCAAGTCCGCAGACTCAGTGATGCATGTGGTAGACACCTGAACCTATCATACAATGATCCGTCTACTCGTCGTCCTCCTCGTCTGCGACTTCCTCCTCCTCCTCTTCCTCCTCCTCCTCCTCGGCGTTGGCAAGCTTGCCGGCCTTGTAAGCCTCGATCTTGGCCTCGACACGCTCCCTCCTTTGCTCCTTGGAGAGCTTCTTGGGTCGGGTTGAGCTCTCCTTCTTCCACTTGGCAACGTCCTTCTCGGTAGGCTTGAAGGCTGGGTCCTCACGGATGGCGGCGTAAGCGTCGGTGTAGAGTTCCTCGATGTCGGCGGAACCAATGTCGTCAGCGAGGTAAGAAGAGAATTGCTTCTTGAATCTGTGATTGGGAGCGTGCATCAGCGAACCTATTCCAAAACAGAGTGATTCATACCAGACTCACCGCTCATCGTCTTCCTCCTCAAGAGACTCCATGTACTCGGCAACGTGGCCACCGAGAATGTACTTCTGGAGGACCTCGGCGTCGAGAGACTTGGACTCGGGGTCGAAACCGGGGAATCGCTTCTCGTTGTGGGGGATGTAGATACCACCGTCCGAGGCACCCTTGAGGGCACCGAAGACACGGGCACCGGTGGAGGTGCGTCGGAGACCAACGTCGAGGTAGGCCTTGAAGGGGCGGGGCTCGTCGTCGCCGAGAGCCTCGGTCAACTCGAGCTCACCGGTGGGCTCAACGACACCCTCGTACTTGTCGGCAAGGCCGAGCTTGGTCAAAGCACGACGAGCGACGAGGAGACCGGTAGCGTAAGCAGCGGCCCAGTTGGTGAGACCGTGGCTGATGCCGTAGCGGGGGAGCTCCTTGGAGGAAGCGTGGACAAGGATGACATCGCCCTGGAGCTTGGCGTAGGCGATCTGGCAGATGACCTGCTTGTTGGTGATGCGGACAACGAGCCTGTACTGTGGGGACGTGAGCATAACTCCAATTACATTTCGAGCGGATATGATGACTGACCTTGGGGGAAGCGTACTTGTTCTTGGCCTGAGAGACAAGAGCGCGCCTGGCCTGGTAGTCGGTCCTGCCCTCTCTCCTTCGCCTAGGCTTAACCTGGTACCTGGAGAACTGCATTGAACGTCAGCAAAAAGTCCGTAGCATCCATGTTATTCCCGTCTTCCGACTCCTCGTCCTCCCAATCGTTCTGACCACCTCCTACTCTCCACTGCTCGCTCCGGCTGACTGGTCACTCACGTAGGCGTCGTTCTTCTGGAGCTTGACGAACGGCATTTTGTCGTTTTTTTGGGTGTGTGGTTGAAGGATGAAGGAGGAAGTTGATGAGCTCAATTAGAGGTTTTACTTGCACGCTGCTCTCTCGCTCTGTCGATTGCTGCTCTGCAAACTACCAACAGCCAAAAAGGGATACAAAATTCAAAGCTGGAATAGTTTTCGGCATTTTCGTGCACCAAAATAAATATTACCGACCGATCAGCTTGTGGCAGCTTACGGTACAGTATCCCAGGATGTAGACACGTCATTCTACCTTTTCGTCTTGCATGGCACTATGCTTATCACTCAAGATCGTGCCTCCACGTTGACTGACCACCTCGAGCTCTGACGCAAAGTCAAAGTTGGACGAGTTGAAGCGCGTTTATTATAGTAGCAATACGCTCGACGGCTAAATACACAATGCGGTCCACACTCCCACTGTCCCTTGTCGCTGCGGTGTTACCGCTCGCTGTGCAAGCGGGGATGTATGGTCAGCCAGTCTTGAATCTCGACGCGAAGACATTCAAGACGGTCATGGCGACCGAGCACGCGGCGGTGAGTGATGATCGCTTCGGGTAGCTTCAGCTGTTTCACGGACTTCGATGAGGGACTTACAGCTAAGGCTCTGGTGTGCAGATGGTAGCATTCGTGGCGCCATGGTGTGGACATTGCAAGAACCTGGGACCGGAATATACAGCTGCCGCCGCATCGCTCTCTCCCTTGATCCCATTTTACGCCGTGGACTGCGACGACAGCGCGAACAAGCCACTGTGTGCGGAATACCAAGTCAAGGGTTTTCCCACTATCAAAGCGTTTCCTCGGGCTGGGAAAGGCGCAGCAAAAGAATATGGTGGCGAGAGGAAAAAGGGCCCGCTGGTGGAATACGCAAAGACGCTCGTCCCTGATCGAGTCAAAAAGCTGAGAGTTGACGGCAAGGCGGAGCCCGTGCTCCAATCTTTCCTCGATGAGGTGAGCTCGACCATTCGCATCCACCTAATCGAAGGTAGGCAAAGCTTAAACGTGTCATCGAGCAGAAATCCGAGTTACCCCACATTCTCCTCGTTCACCCTTCGACTCCATCCATTCCATTCCTTTGGAAAGTCCTCGCTCATAGGCTATCAGGCAAGGTATCCAGCGCTCTTTCCTTTTCATTTAAACATGCTTACAAGTCATCTGGTGCCTGCAGGCTCACCTCGGCTATGTCAGAGATACTACATCCCATTCTGTTCTCTCCTCGCTAGGCATCTTCGATCCAGCCGAAACGACCCGTGACGCAACTCGCGTAGTAGCTTGGCAAGCCAGTGCTCAGTCCCGCACCGATCTATCAGAGTATGAGGGTGAGTCGTAGTGCTATCCTAATCAGACCTGTGGGCCTGGCTGACGAATCATTGACGCGCCCCATGGATACAGGTGCAATGAAATTCAACGCTTTGCTCGAGTGGATTCAAGATTTCCTAGGCGGTTCGACATCAAGTGGGACACGTGAGCACAAAGGGCAAAAAGCCAACAAGGCTCCTGATCCTATACCCAAGTCTGAACCTGGTTCGGCAGGATCCGGATCAGGAAGCGGATCAGGGAAAGGAAATGCGAGCAATGACGCAGCAGCTCGTCGAGCCAAGATGGACGAAGCAGAGAGACGCGATCGCGAGCGTCGTGAGCGCGCCGCCGCCAATGCAGCTGCAGCTGCGCCAGCAGCGGCAGTAGCAGAAGAAGAAACGGGTAGCGGTAGTCCAGTGGAAGATGCGCCTGAAGCTGTACCTGAAGAACGAGTGGAACTGGACGGCGCGTCCGCCATCAATATACAAACGCAGGAGAAGGAAGATGGGGAGCCGGCCGAGCCATTACCTCAGCAAGGTGTTGAGCCTTCAGAGCCGTTCGAAGAGGGTTATCAGGGTGATTCGGAGGCTACCCAGACTCAAGCGAGTGTAGCGCATGAGGAGCTCTAGTAAACCTTTATGCTTTGTTCTTGTATACTGTTATGCTTGTGATCTCGCACAGCTTACTATCAGGATCTAATCAGTAGTCTATCATCGACGGTGCGATCGCGTATCTCGATCAATCCGCTGAACCGGTTTCATTGTAGCACACACAGAACCATGTCCATTCATCTACAGGTTGTTCACACTCAATTCCGAGACTAACCAGAACGAACAGTACTAAGATATCGAATCAGCTTGTCAAGGACGCGGATGAAGTTGCCTATACATCTTCCACAGGCCCGTCGCGACAGCAAAACACAAAGGAACACACTAGATACTAAACGGAGAAGGAGTCAACGACAAAGTTGGCTTATTAAAGGAATATTATGACTATTTAGGATGTAAGTGGTAATGAGAACCGACGTGGGTATGAAAATTAATCGAATGAGTCTGCCAATGGGGATCACCTAAATCGCTAACATCTACTTCTTGTCTTTACGGTGGACAGCGGACTTGATCTATTTCAGAACCAGGATAGATTATCAGCGTCAATTGACACTTCGGAATAAATTCTTGTCAGCATAACCCACCTTGTTAAGGAAACCAGACTTCTTCTTCTTCTCAGAATCGGTGCCTTCCTTAACATGTGATGATCGGGCAGGAGTGGACGCGGGAGTAGAGGTTGCGCTGACTGGGGCGGGAGTTCCTGAGCCCACAGGAGCGGGAGCAGAGACAGCAGTGGAGCCAACACCGTTCTGCTTTGATGGAGTAGATGGGGTAGGGTCGGCAGCAGAGATGGTTGCGGGAGCAGCAGCTGGTGCGGGGTTTGATGCAAGGCCGCCGGAAGTACCGGCGGGGTTGGCATCCACTTGCTCCTTTGCCGCCTTCGCACTGTCGCCTGGCGCAGAAGAGATGGTTTTGGTGCCGATCGTGTCGTCAACGTTGGACGAGTTAAGCGTTCGGTCCTTGGCGGGATCTCGCTCGCTGACAGCAACAATCACAGGTGCAGGAACAATAGTGTGGTTGTCGGCGGTCTCATCTTGAGCGGGAAGATCGTGCTCGGGCTTATCTTCTAGGGTTTGCTGGGTGATGCCAACTGCCTCGGGCGCAACAGAGGCTATAGAGACAATTAATTGTCAACTCCGTCCGCGTTTATAGCTGGTCACACCTGATCCCTGACTCACTCTTAGGACCCTCGCCGTTAGGTAAAGGCACGTCGACTTGATCTCTGGGTGCGCTGCTAGATGATCCAACCTTGAGCTCCTGGACTTTCTCCTCCAAAGCAGCGACTGCAGAGGCATCGGGGGCGGTCCCAACAGGAGCCGGGGTGTCGTTGCTTGCATCGACCGTTTTCAGCGAGTTGACATCAATCCCTTGCGCTTTAGCATCCTCAACCGAGAGCTTATGATGAAAAATGTCAGTCATATGCGGATTTATTCCAACCATTGAGAGTCAGACTACTAGACTCACCGGGCTACCGTGAGCAAGGTCGATACCCGTGGCTCGCTCAACGACCGCAGCAGCACTTCCAACGACCGATGTAGCAGCGGCGACAGCAGCCTCTGAGAATTCAGCAGCTCTAGCGAGGAAACCCGGTTGTTGGCTAGCGGTAGTTGCTTCACCGATGTTGGAGTGTTTGGCGATCTCCTCGATCTGTATGGGAGTAGGCTCGTCCAAGAGAGACTTGGTCTGAGCGGCGGGATCGGGCGCGACGGTTGTGTCTGCGGCGACAACAGGGGCCGGTGCTGGAGTGGGAGCAGGAGCGGGAGCGGGAGTGGAAGCGGAGATAGGGGCGGCAGACTCAGTGGTAGTGGTAGTGGTGACGGAGGTGGCGGCGGGCTTGCTAGAAGACGAGGAGATGGGACCACCAAGGACAACACCGCCCAACATGTACTGACCCTTCGAGCTGTCCGCCGATGCTGGAGCGGCGGCGGGAGCAGACGCAGCGCCAGGAGCAGAAGCAGCCATCAAAGCGTCAGGCTCAGTCTTGCTGTGAGAAGGGACGGCTGATGCGGATGCGGATGTAGCAGTAGCTGATCCATGCTCATTCGCAGCAGCGGCAGCGGGAGGGGCGGTGTAGACGTTGTTCATGTTTCCGGCGGCGTCTGTGCAAAACGTCAAGCGTCAGATACCTGTCGCGGTCGCACAGAGGAAGGATCTGCACGACTCACCCCATTCCTTGGCCTCATCCTCTCGAACCTTCCACTCTGCACAACGAACGCGCAACAACGAATCAGCGAAGTCCAGGAGGACACGGACCTCGATTAGAGACATATTGAACAAGACGCACCTCCATCCACGACATACTTGAAAGCCTGCTTCTCGCCCCATGGCAGGGGTACTTCAGCAGCGAACGTGCCGTCGGGAAGCTTGTTCAATGGTGTAGCAGTCGCTGACCAGTTGTTGAAGTTTCCAGCGATGTGCACCTATAGCGTTGTTGTGGTTGTCCAAGGCGACAATGAACAGACACGGGAAGTAACCGGAGAGATGTAGCGTAGCGAGTAGTAGTAGTAGTGTGAGATCGAGCAGTAGCATACCGTGACAAGTCATCATGAGAGGAAGTAGAGCAATCTTTGATCAGCCGTTGACTCTTACGACGACGCGATGTAGAGCAGGAATATTTGACAAGATGGATCTAGTCCACTGTTGCGCCAAGCACAAGAAGAGCAACATGGACTCACGGACTGAGCTCCTGCACCCCAGTAGAAGTTTGCTTGATGTTGCGAGCTCATCGTCGTGTGTATTGAGTAGTAGTGTATAAGATATAAGATACTATTCTGATATAATAATGTTGTTGTCTCCACAAGTCAAAGCAATGTCAACGAACGATGAGAACGAGGCCAAACAAAACATGGAAACTGATAAACTAGTACTAGCAATGGGGGACATTGGGGATGACGCAGCGGGCCCAATTACAACACCCAGAGCCTAGATTCAAAAAGGGCAAGTTGTGAAAAAAGGAACACGGAATTGCCATGTGAAAATCACCCCAGTCAACGTGATCGGATGTGGCAAATCACTCTAGCTCCGGCGCACCACATATGGCAATAACAAACTCTTTGTACACACAGCGACAATGGCATGACGCACTCCATGCACGTTCTCGCTCTGAGCATACTATTGCATGCCTACTTGCAGTATCTAACACTCTGTGCAGCTTGTGATATCTACTCGTTCCACGCAATGACTGCCTATACCAATCCACTAATCAGCACAGAGCCAATGTAAAGCAAGACCTCAACTCACCATGCAAAACACCCCGAACGCCATCGCAGCGTACTCTTTGAGAGCCTGTTTCCCACTGCGGGATTCTGCCAGCAATTCAGGAATGACACTGACGCTGGCAATATACAGGAAGCCTACACGGATTGAACGTCAAATCGCAATCAGCTAAATACGCCTTGTTGAAAAATAGCTGAACTCACCGCCAGCAGTAGCAGGAATGACCAAGTCGCCTCCACTAACACTCGTCCCAAATACACCTTGACCCACTTCCAGGTGTCCCTCCTTGCCAGCGCCCGACGTTTCTGCAATCCAAATACCAAGGAACGTGCCAACGAAGGCGCCTACGGCCGTGAAGAACTGCGAACCCATCGCTTGGGATTTGGTGAACCCCGATTTGATCAAGATGGAGTAGTCTGCAATCTGTCATATCGGCAATTCATCAGCTTTATCGAAAGGCGTGATGCGCATAAGTAAAGCTGGATTTCTGCACACCTCATGTGGGATCTCGTGGCAAAAAGTCGCAATGGTCGTCACCGCTCCTAGAGCAGGGGAAGAGTAGAAGCTCGCAGCCATGGCCAAACCATCGGTGATGTTATGGGTGAAATCGCCAAAGAGGTTCAAGTAGGCAGAAAGCCTTAAGGACGGGTTGACTTCGACCTTATTATCGTCTGAAGGCGGGGTAGGGGTAATGGACGTCACGTCTTCGGGAGATTTGCGGGATCGCAATTCGGTGTTTGACGTGGAAATGGAAGTGGATTTGCCTGCTGACACATCGTGCGCGTGGGAATGCGAGTGAGAGTGGGAGTGACCATGTGAGTGCCCTTCGTCTCCTGCTGAGGCGTTTAGGACCCGCATAGTCTTGTCCAAAACGAAAAACGCCGCGAAACCAAGGAAGATTGCGCCGCTGTTATCGCCAGTGCATGAATACAGCAATTAGCTCAAGCGACTTTGCCTGATTGTATTTCAGCGGTGGCACGGTACTTACCCAATGACGATATTTCTCTTTTCCTCTACGACAACGGTCTGTGCTCCAGTATCGTCATGGCCTTCACCGAAGAAAGAGTGCGGGACAAGATGTAGAAACACGTCTCCCAGCAGTCCACCGGTAGCGAACGCGATCATGGTGTTGAGGGACGAGGGCTCGAGCGTTGCTGGGACAGCGAGGAGGATGAAGTTGGGTATTCTGCGAGCACACATGCATTTACATTATGTCAGCTGGTTGTGAAGGGCATGGTCCTTTGAGCAGCTGACTGACGAGGAGATGTAGAACGTCGCCAGTACTATTAAGTTGTGGGATCGTCGTTGATCAGCTTCGGCCGAACGACTTTGGTGCAAAAGAGGAAAGGAAGAGACGCTTACTGGAATTATAAGCTGGACTCTCGAATGGGAACAGCGCCGCAAACACCTTTCTCATCGAGTTACCATGCTCCGCAGCGTGTGTAGGAGCGGCAAAGACTTCTTGAGTCTGTGACAATAAGGTGGACAGGTGATCGCGTGAGCATCTTGCTTCGAGCTTGCTTGCGAGCTCAAGCGGTGGCACTCACCTTTTCGCTCTTTGCATATACTACTGCGCTGAATACAGCAAGAGCAGCGATCACTGAGACCAGCCTCGATCTTGTCCTTGAAATAGTCATCGTGTACTAGTCGACGTCAGTCTGTTGCTCAAATACAAAATGTTTGATGTACGACTTACCCAATGCTTCGCGTCAAAGTCAGAACGAGCAATAGCAACGCGATCAGCGATGACCCTCCACTCGCTCTCTTTGTGAGCCTATTTGTGGTATCTAGGCGCGAAATAGGCGCGACAAAGAGGCTGATCGCCATGACGTCAATGACTGACACTGGCGCTGACACTGTCACCGAGCATCGAGTCTCAGCCTAGAGTCAAATTGACATTCGCAATTAGTTGCTTTCCTAGAAACTATATAACCAACTCGACACTTTTACAAACAGCTCTTATCCATACACACACAAACATACACCACCCTCACCAATACAGCACATTCGCAATGTTCCCCTCGGCCAAACGCACCTTCATGTTCCTGCTCCGCACGCCACTCGTGCCCGCGACCCAAGGCCCGGCAGCCGTGGAGCTCACCACAATGACCTCTGCTTCCGCCGGTCCGTCTCGCCAGCGAATCAGAGCTGCGTCTCGAACGTTTTCCAGCATGAGCGTCCGCTCTGTCGGTGGTACCTACGAAATGCGCAGAGGGTACGCTAGCGATCATGGTAAGAAGGAGCTGTACTCTGATGAAGGAGGGAGTACCGGTGCTGGTGTAAGTGTCACTTCCGCGACTCCGATCTTGCATCAATAGCATATATCGAAGTGACCATAGCTGATATCTCTATGTATAACGTAGACCGACGACGTCGCACATACCGACGCAGCATTCAACAAGGATCCCAATCCCGAAACGAGCAGCAAGCAAGTAGAGCAAGAGGTGAGTCGTGTTTCTCACGCATTGTACTAGAGTCGTCGTTCCTGTACTGATCTCATTACCTTGTTTGCCCATTGTAGTCCGGCAAAGACGCCACTCAACGATCACCTGCAAACTCTGATTACTCCCAACCTCCAGGCAAACAGGGTGATAAGGGAAGCGAAACACCTTTCAACACTTCCAAGTCTGAAGCGAAGAAGTAGCGTCTAAGCTCTTGAGCTGAGGAAAATTCGTCTACGAGCGTGGGAGTGGCGAGACAATGAGGACGGGCGACGGAATTAAGTCCAAGCCGATCGAGATTTGGGGACTTAGTCGCTCAAATGTAGGAATCATCGTATAATTTCATCGAACCAAGCAAGCAAGCATACTGTAGCCAAAGCAAGAATCAAACAACATGCATTGTCATCAATCTTTACTGATACAACACTAAACTACACCTCTAGCCCATCAAGCTCTTCAGCAGCCTTTGCTCCAAAATCCAACTTTCTTCTCTTGCCTCTACCGCCCTCGTCACCTAAAGCAGCTCTGACATCTCTGCCAACCTTCTCCCTCAAGCCTTCCACGTCAACTTCATCACTCTGTTTAGCCCATTCCATAACCAAATGACGTCCTAGCAAATGAGTATGTTTGAGCGCTTCCATTGCTCGTGCAGCCTCTGTGTGTGTGGTGAATTCCAAAAAGGCGAATCCTCTAGTGGACTGAGAACCTGTTGATGTCAGGGTCGATTTACGAGGGAGACGCAAAGACTTCAGTTGACCATATGCACTGATTTGAGGCAATCTATTAGTATTGAAGCCGCAGTGGAAGATGCAGGTAGATATCGCTCACCTGAACAGCTCTCGCAGGTCCTTCTTTGTCGCTTCAAACGGCAAGTTCTTCACCAACACTTTGGTACTCTTAGTCTTGCCCTCCAATTCACCAGTCTTGCCCTTCTCCTTGTGTTCCTTTGCAACATCCTCCACACCCCTCTGAGCGAATTTGACTTCCAACACTTTGCCATCGACTTCGAACCCTTCTAATCCTGACAAAGCCTTATTTGCTTCTTGACGAGTTTTGAATCCTACGAACCCGTATCCCATCGAGAGCCTTTCGCCCTCTCTCTTTGGATCAGGCTTAGTCTGGACTCGCGCAAAGGAGAAGCCAGGCAAGGAAGATAGGATGGCGGCCAACTTCGTTGTTGAGGTTGAGAAATTGAGATTCTTCAAGAACAAAGTCGATCCAGCTTCGTCTGATGGGTCGGGAACATCCCGCAATGCTCCCACTTTCTCAGCAAGCGCACGAGATTCTTCTGCTTCCCTCGCTTCGGTCGACATTGGCGCAACTTCGTCTGAAGTGGCAGGTTTGAACATCCCCACTGGACCTTTCTCCAGATACAGCACCGCGTTGCCCAATCTTCTGTATGCCAGTGCCTTGAAAGCTCTACCAGCATCCATGGCGTTTTCGTATTCTACCACTCCCAGTGTCCCGGCAGGAGGCAGTAATACCCGTTTGAGCACGCCGTGAGGAGCGAATAGGTCGGTTAAGGCTTGGACAGTCGTTCCGAAGGGGATGTTCTTAACAAGTATGGTGGTTTGTGATCGTGGCACCCGCGGTTGCAGCGAATCCAGGACAATTCCCGCCTCTTCAAAGTACTTCTTCGTCTCTTCGATCACGGTGGTCTCGGCTAACGCGAGTTTGACTGCTGCGTTGCCTTCTTCGCCGTTCAATATCTCGGATTTGGACACACCCATTCGGTCTGCGACAGAAGCGGCAACTGCGTCGCTCTATATAAGGAGACAGTGTCGATCAGCAATGCCCGAGGTGCTGAATGAACTTATGACTCACGTTCATATAAAGTGACGCCCAATTGACACCCTTGGCACTCGCTTCTTTCCGCTTGACGTCCACTCCCTTTTTGACTTCTCCTCTGCTCTCGTCCGCTTTACCCAGAACTTTACCATCTATCACACCGGCAGCTCCCGAACCTTCCTGTCCCGGCTTAGCTCTGCCTGGAAGGACATGCAGAAGTCTCCCCTGGAACGTCTTCCTATCCAATGATTTATATGCTGCGAGCGCTTCGGCAGAATCGTGGAATTGGATGAAAGCGGTTCCTAATGGTTCGCCTGTCGCTTGCGATATAGGAAGATGGATCTCATCGACTTTCCCATATTGGGCGAAATGCGCTGACAGGTCTTGTGACGTAGTGATGAATGCAAGATTACGAACGAAAAGTCGGCCCGTTGAGAGGATAAGCTGTTCTTCACGGTTAACCGGAGTCTACAAAGAACGTCAGCTTAATCGTCTCCAACAAAGTACGCTGATGGAGGTCTGCTAAGCTCACCGATGCGCCTTGATCAGCTGATTCGCCCTCAAGTGCCTTCTGCCTTTGTCTTAGCCACGCAGCATCGTCATCCACTGCCTCTTCAGCAGGTGCATCGTCAGGCTCAGCAGATTTCTCCTTGCCCTTCCTGCTCTGCTTGTCCTTCTTCCCATTGTCCTTGTTCAAGCCATCTGCTACCCATCCTTGTTCGCCTGGGACAGCGTTGGCGGTTACGGCATTTGAACTTGATGCTGAAGCCGAGGCGGCAGTTGGCGCATCGACACCTTTCATGACATCCATGAATTCTTGCAGACGCTTTGACGGCCCAGCCGCTTGCTGAGATGTGTATCCTGCATCAACATCCTTCTTGATTTCCTTTACTTTCGAGCCTTTGCTTGGCGCGGGAGCAAGTGGCTGTATATACGGGACGACGAGGGAGAGGTGAGCTGATAGCCACACTTGAGAAAATTGAGAGCCTAGAATGGATGCACACTCACGTCATCACGAACAAAGTCTACTTTTACTTTCCCACCACCGAAACTAAAACTTCCGTCGAACCACTGTTGCACTCTCTTAGCCTCATCTTCCGTCTTGTAACCAACGAAAGCAAATCGTCGTTTGGGTACGAGCTTGGTATCTGTTATAGTTGTGGTCTTCAGAGTTGGCGGGGTAAGAAGCTGGGTTTTGAACGTTTCTGGGTTCAGAGAAGAAGGGAGGTTGAGGAAGATGAGTCGTGACCTGAGACTCAGCTGTTAGCTAAGCTTCTTGAACCGATGGTACGGGGCAGTTGATCCACTCACATATTGAGCAAATGATTTTCTGGCTATGACTAGGTTAGAAAGATGCTTGCTTGATTGTATGCTCCTCGAATCAGAGGTGATGTTACCTGTACTAGTAGTGTGCATTGCAATTGTCAACAGAAATCTTCTCGGATCACGGGAATTGCCACCGAAATCAACGCATAGCTTTCCCACGGATGACGCTTCTGACGGAACTCCAGTTACTCCCCCCTGTTTAGCATGAGAACTGGAATCGTTGTTAACGGGTAGCATTGCTTTGTTAACTCCGACAGCGCTAGCATCTGGACAGAGCCACAGCAGCTTATGCTCACTTGCTGGTCACCGGAGTTTTGCGAATCGCCGAGTATTCGATGATTTCCTCCATGCTTGATCTTTTGTATGCTATTGTCGCACAGTGCAGCCTAGACAGCTGTGTGAAGGGTTACTGACGGATTCGCTGCTCTGCTGCACGCTTGCCTGCTCACTCTGCTCTCTGCTCTCTGCAACTTTTGAGCTTGTTCAATAAATCTTGTAAAAAAGACTCTCTTCCTCTATCAACTATCAAAAATGCCGGGTGTTCGCGACGTCTCGTGAGTAATCGTCCTCTCCGGTACCAACTGGGAGTCACTGGAGAACCAAAGGATTTAAGGCGAGATTGAAGTGACGATATCTGTGGGAAGTCGGGAGAGTTGTCGTTCTGGCGGAAGGGTGTTGAGTTAGTGATGCTGGAGGGATGATATGGAGGAGGATCAAGGCGATGGACAAAGCCAGGTTGTAAGAATTATGCTGACCGTTGGTGTATCCCCCTTCCCCTGCTCGCTGCTCGCTATCGATCGTATGGAATACCAACTTGCGCCAACTTACTCCACTATCGCACGAACGTCCCACAACAGCGCCGAGGCCTTTATCAAGGCATACTCCAGCCATCTCAAGCGTTCCGGTAAACTCGAGATCCCCACATGGGTCGACGTCGTTAAGACCGGATCCCAAAAGGAGTTGGCTCCTTATGACCCCGACTGGTACTACGTGAGGGCTGGTGAGTGGGCTGTTTCATGCGATGAGGGGTCTCGGGTCGGGTCTTGGGATGTAGAGCGGGCAGGAGTAGACACAGTGTAACGGTTGTTAGACTGTGTGATTGTCGGGAGGAAGCAGCGGAGATGATGGACCAGATTTGGACTCAGACCCGAGATACAGACCTCTCATGTCCAAACGTCTCAACCCTGGTGCAGTAGCTGACCGGGACTCTGATATTTTCTGGGATATCTTCAGCTGCCGTGGCCCGTCACATCTACCTCCGCAAGCACGTTGGTGTCGGCGCCCTCGCCAAGCTTTACGGTACCAAGAACCGCCGCGGTACCCGCCCCACCCACCACCGCGACTCTGCTACCGGTGTGCAGAGGAACGTCGTCCAAGCTCTTGAGAAGATTGGTGTGCTCGAGTCAGCTCCTGACGGTGGACGAAGGATCAGCCAAGACGGACAGTGAGTGGTTGTCTTCATCACCGGGACTACTTCAGTGGCGCGAAAGCGGGAAGCGAAAGAAGTTAGTGCTGACGCTCGCTCGCAGGCGAGACCTCGACCGTATCGCCACTGCCGTCCTCGAGGCTGCCCGTGACGAGGAGGAGTCTGAGGAGGAGGAGGACGAGGACGAGGAGGAGGAAGAGGAAGAGGAGGAGGCCGACGAGGAGTAGGGGACTAGGCTTAGGCTACTTACGCTTTGACTGTACCCTCGGGGTTCTATGACTCTTTGCATTTCTCTCTGAGCAATGAGCTGCTGTCGGGGTCGAAGCTCTTGGGCCACAGTGATGGCGAGCGTCTCGCGGTCTTGGTCAAGGCGCTGTTTTATTGACTACGTACTACTCACAACTTTGCTAGACTGATTGGGACAAAGAGGAGAGTGGACGTGGGCAAAGATACTGATTAACTTCGGATCACAATGTCACCGCAGTCATCGGCAAAAAGTAATTCTGAAAGTGTCATTGGATTGCTACAACTGTTGACGCAGTCAAGACAAATCTACGGGGACATGCCGATTACTATCAGAGGTATATGGCGAAATACCCCAAACCGCCATCATACAATCCGATTCATGCCTCAGCAGTCGAGATCAGAGCTTCTTCGGGCCTTTCTCTAAGGCATCTTTGACTTCGGGCGTATCTTTCACCTTGTCCCATACGGGTCGAGGCATCTCCATCATCCTAACATGCGCACATAGAAGTCAGCTCTGCTACTACCCCCTTTCGTCGACAGCTAGAATGCGCTGTCATTTGCATCTATGATATGTCAAGGGATGTGGGCTTACTGGTTTGTGCGAGCGTATCTGTTCAGGTGGGAATCACAATTTGGTCATGTCAATCCACAGTCACGCTTAATACGATACAATGTAACTCACGTTATCCCGCCAAGTCTCGAGATGGGCCTCAACTTCTCCGTCAACACCTTCATCTGATCTTCGGGATCAATCACGAACTCCTTCTACTCGCGAAAGGTTTCAGCTCTCTCCAATCATCTTTGCGATAGGCGGTTTGAATGGCAACAGAGGGGACTGACCACTTGGAATCGTTTGACTCGACCCAAGATGACGGCCTGGGTAGGTTTGCCGTCATCGCTCATGAGGTCGTACCAGTGCAACAACTCGCATTCCATCGAGTACGCTGACTCAGCCACGTGCGGGACTTTGACCGTTCTGCGGCCGCACGCTGTATCAGCATGAAACGAGTTGCTGGGAACCGATGCTCAAAGCTAGGCTGAACCGCGACTCACTCTGAGGGTCTTTGGGTGAGCCCAGACAACGCCCATTCGTCTACGTCGTATGGCGCGTCGATGGAAGTGTAGTTCGCAGCTTCGAGGAATCCTTCCGAGATGATCGAGACGCAGAACTCTTTCTGATTCTTGATATTGTGGCTGGTATCTGATATCGAAGTCAGAAATGGGATCAGCACATTAGTGATCAAGCACGGAGTCTTATCATCCAAATGGCTCTTGCATTAGGCAGAGCCGAGTTGTCAAAACTCGAGAAAAGAGCTCGACCCACCTTTCATCCCGTCCGAATTCTTGCCTGACGCCACGGAGACCATGATCGTAGGCGGATTATGGCCCACGGCGTTGAAGTACGACATGGGTGCGAGCTAATGTCCCTCTGTATCAGCCTGACTCATTTGCATCCTGTCTTGAATCTCGTAATCATAGGTCCTCCAAGGTAGTCAAGGACTCACATTCGCCTTGCCATCGGGTCCTAGGGTGGAGACGAAAGCGACAGGTCTGGGCGTCTGCGCCACACCGACGACGACACGACGGTATTAGCATTACGTAGACCGCAATCGTCTTTAGAGTATACTCACGATGCCAGAGATCATGAGCTGAGGGTCACGTCAGTTTCTGCTCAATATCGCTATTTTATGCGCTGGGCAGGACGCACCTTGTACACGTCGGCCCCGGCGTTGTCTTCAGGTACGATACTCCTCCAAGAACCCTTGGACGGGTCCAGGTCAGCTGCTGAAGCCTAGTGCACCCAATTCTGTATCAGCTCAAGATATAATGAGTAATATCAACAAGCACGTCGGCCAGACGCACCAGGTCATTTCGGCCTTGGCCAGGCTTGAACCCCGGCTTAGGTACTTTGGTAGTGAGCGGATCGAAACTTGCGCCAAAATCTGGTCGAGATGCTTCGACCTCTACCACACAAAAGTCCATAGCAATCGCGGTCAGTCAGCGCTTGATAGCAGAGTAGACGAATGGCGCATGCGAGGACAAGCGACGGGACATACCGTCAAAAGGAGGATGTTTGCCCATTTTCCTCAGCGAGTACGAGAGGTTCTTCACTGTACTTCTAGTATTTAGTCTATATGTCGAGCCAAGCAATGTCTGTCGACTGGAGAAGAGCATAATCACCCCAACACGTCCAATGAGTCCTCTCACGAGGTCACTTTCCGTGAAACCCGCATCGACGTTTACTCACAAGGGCGACTAACCCACCTCCACCTTGAATGACGTAGCGAGTGATTCCAGAGATCAATCACCGTTCTATTTCAAGCTCAACCACCAATCTCACGGAATGCCAGCCAGACCTCTTTAACTAGCGGTCAAGCTTATCACACTTGATTGGCGTTAAGTCGATGTATGTCAAACACATGGCACGATTTGGAAGATGACAATGTATGCATATTGGCCTTTCCGTGCATATCAAGCTGTATAACAAGTGTCCAAAATCAAGTGATACCCATGCAAGGTCCAGCTCATCTCCTCCGCTTCGAAGTGGTCAGAGTCCTCATGACTCTTCTCGCTTCTCTCGTCCTCTCCAATTCGCGCCTCTCCATCTCTTCCGTTGTCAACTCATGCAAGACCGGACCAAACTCTTCTCTCTCAAACCAATCTCTCCATACACCCACTAGACCTTTTGCGCCCTGCCTCCTGTTTACTTTTGGTAGACCACCAGGCGCTTTCTCCCATTTTGCCTGTTCCTCGGGATGAGTCGCCGCGAACAACTCCAATTCTAATGCGTCTCGCTTGTGCTTGATGAGTTCTTCTGTTATGGCGAATGCGACCAGAGGTATAGCTTCGCCCGTCAAACCAAGCTCGGTGCAGTACTGCTTGGCGAATACGACTGGAGGCAACGATGATGACAGGTCCCACTCAATCCTATCTCGCAATAAATGGGTGTAAATCTGCACATCCAGCTGTGAGATGAGGTGATGATTAGTCAAGCTGGCCCTAACGATGCGAACATCATACTCACATTAACGACGATCCGGCAATCCGCCTCATTCCATTTCCGGCCCTTTTCTGACTTTTCTTCTACTTCCTCGCCATCAGGGGATTGAGCGGCGTCGATATCCATAACGCCCTCCACCTCATCGTCGCTCCATACAACATCATCTTCGGTCACGCTTGAATTGCTGATGTCGATTTCGACAGCGTTCTGCGCTTCTTCTAATTGAGCCTTTATCAACTCTGCTATTGTGCTTGCGTGAGGGTTGGCCGGAATTCCGACGTCCTGGCAGAAAATCTCGGAAAACCGTATAGGATCAAAGAAAGGCTCTGTAAAGAATGATGTCGGTCAGACACGCGAGCCAATGTTTACTGTTCTGTCCAAAGAACATACCGTTGAGATTCCATAAGAAACGATCTTTTATCTTGATCCCTTGTACATCCGCGTTACCCGATGGGACATCTAGGTCGACAGTGATCGGGACGAGCAATTCTGGCCGGTTTGCTTCTTGTTCCAGCAGCTCTTCAGAGCTGATTGGCAGAGTCGCCGAGTTAGTACAACGATAAAGAGTGGTGCACGGGTAGCTCACTGATATGAATGTCTAGTCGGTTTCGCTGTCTGACTCCTGACTCTATCACCGGGTGTTTTGTCGCCAAGCCAGGTCCACCCTCTATCCATCTCATCTCGTTTCCTCTTCAGCTTCCCTGCCCGAGCTGCCGACTGATGGTCTGCACCTCCAGCTGACGAGTCACCTCGATCCTTGCGGGGTCTGCCAACCGGTCGTCCCGTTCGTCCTCCGCTAGGACCGTAAGACTTGTCCTCTGGATCTGATGCTGCATCCTCTAGATCCGACAGCTCGCTCTCTTCACTCTCGTCCTCCTCCTCATCCTCGTCATCGGAAGCTTTCTCCGCATAATTGACTGCCCGCCCACGACGACCTGATAGATTCGAAACGGCAGGTGGTCTGCGAGAGCTCCCACCACCGAACGGCGCAGGTGACTCGACTCTCGGGGTACTTGCACCGGAACCATTTCGTACTTCGCGCTCGTAATCAGCAAGGAATAGCTCGCGCTCTCTCGGACCACCGGTGACGTGTTCAGGTTGGATCAAACCCGTGACGCCTGTCCGTAAGCGGGTTGGATAGGTAGTATAGCATGCTTGAGTCGAGGGAGGGGTCGATAATGAGGGATCTGTCGTTGGTTGTCCAGGGGGAGCGAGAAAGTACGGTAAAGGTCCAGGAGCATGAGTGGAAGGGTGATGATAGACTTGCCGTGTAGGCGGTGGTCTCGCGGTCATTGCATTAGGGGCAGGTTGCCGGGAGTTGCCGTATATTTGAGGTGTATTCGAGCTGTTCGTGCGCGTTGGTGTAGACTGGGAATACATGGGTCGATACGACCCCTGCTGAGGAGATGCATATCCTTGCATGGGACCTGGGTGTTGTCGAGGTATTGTCAGAGTATTCGATTCGGGTTGGGGTTTAGGTGGAAAATGGAACGTGTTTGAGGCGTGGGATACCGACACAGGCAGTTGAGAAGATGATGGAACGGTACGAAGGCGCGGTGATGGTGATTTGACGGTATTGGACGGCCAGCCGGGAGGAGGAAAGGCAAAGGTGGGTGGTGGAGGCATTGTAGATGATCAGCTCTCTTTCCATACAACGCGTAAGAAATGTGCAGAGCATGTGAGGGGAGTGGGCAACGATCTGAAAGATCGAATGTTGCGGGGATGAGCTGTAATGATCATGACGACTCACCTCTCTGAAACAAGGTTGGTACGCTAGGAACAGCATTACCACTGTTATTGTTATTGGCATAGTTGATATGATTCGGATTTAGGGGAGGGCGACCCCTTGGTCTTGGCGTATATGACATATTGGGTCACACCTCGATTCCGGTCTACCTGCTGGATCTATTTGACTCCTTATTGCTTGCCCTGCCTGACTGGCTTTCCCACGATGCTTGAGATGGACGATGCTGTGTCTATATGAGTAATTCTACTCCTTGTTGTGTTATTATTGTGTGAAAAACGCCAGCTGAATGAGACGCGAATGGGACATTGAATGGTGTTCGTATAAGTGGCAGGAGCATTTAACGTTAATTATCGGATCCACTTCGAACCGGCTTGGTCACTCTGTCGGCGACGAGTCGAATTGTCTACATTGCGATCACGGAGCAAGTTTTCGATAACGACGAGCTTTCAAGCAGTGTATACGACTCTCCTTGCCAAGAGTTATTCTGCGTCATTGATACAAACGTTGTACCTCGATTGACTGCCTCCCTCAATCTCACCACAAGGCTTCATATTGCGATGTTCACCGGTCTGGTGAGTGTATTTTGGTTGCAATGACCATGAATAGGAGCTGACATCGGCTCTGGCATTTACTTGCATTTTGCAGGTCGAGCACAACTCTCGCGTAGCGCGGATAAGCGATGCGTCCTCATCGTCCTCATCAGGCTTCACGATGACCCTCGATGACTCGGCGCCGATCTTGACAGATTGTCATATAGGCGATTCGATCTGCATCAACGGCGCTTGCTTGACTGTTACCTCATTTGACAAAGACTCTTTCGATGTTGGACTGGCGCCCGAAACACTGAGCAGGACGAATTTGGGTCTGTTGAAAGTTGGCGATAGGGTGAATTGCGAGAGAGCCATGGCTGGACATACAAGATTCGGAGGGCATATGGTGCAGGTGAGCACTTTACTTCAAGACTTTCTCAATGGTCTTCGTAGAATGTAGCACCGGAGGGAGTATGTGGATGACACTGATTGTGATCTGTATATTTCGATTGCAGGGCCACGTCGATAGCACAGCAAAGATAATTTCTCGCGTGCCAGATGGCGACTCGATCCGGTACTCGTTCCAACTACCCGAATCATCGACGCTACTACCATACATTATCGAAAAGGGATACATTACGATCGACGGTGCTTCTCTGACTATAACATTCGTGGACGACGCTCAACGCTCTTTCGGCATTATGCTTATTGCGCACTCGCAAGAAAAGTTGATTTTGACAAACAAAAAGGAGGGGGATACGGTCAATATAGAGACAGATTGCGTGGGCAAGTATGTCTTGGGCAGTGCGGAGAGGATCGAGCTTCTCGTCGACAGCCTGCTTGATAAGAAGTTGAAAGAGAAGGGATTGGCATGATGCATAGATGTGCAGTGAGGATATCGACTGGGGTATAGATGACCCCGTCTGATCCTTGAACCCAGGGTGAACCACGGGAAGAATGAATCTTGCATCTGCTGGGATGGCTGACATGCGGTACAAGTGTTGTATCGAGACTGATTGACAGGAATGAAATGGCATGCTCGCCACACATTCTCATCGCCATGTTTCAGACAAGCTGACTTTCGCTATACTGAGTTCGTTGGCTCGTATCTCAGTTCCAGCTTCAACATCACCGGCCAACAATCTTTGAGTCCATGCAATACCATCACCAGAGGCTTGCGCCTCGTACTCGAGAATGCGACAGGAATCGTTACTCATTGTAATATCTGAACCATGCGTGTCACATCTGACAAGCCCACCTCTTGCTGACGTAGTTATAAGGTTGCCCATCTGAAGGCTTGTTCTCGTTCTTCACCCACTCACATCTCTTACCATCAGTCGACTGCTCACGCACTCCTCACCGCTTAACGACCACTTGACGACTATAACGACCGCTTGTACGCTTGCCTCCCAGCTCAGCCAACAGCTCCATAATCACCACCACCACCACCACTTCACTTCACTTCATATCCCACTCACTGCCCTACTCATCACAACCATCACAACCATCACCATGCACTGTACCGCCATCGCCGCTTCGTTCGTCGCTGTCCTCCCTTACCTCGCATCTGCTTTGCCCGGCCCACGATCTATCCATTCTCGTTCAGTGTCCGACACGCAGATCTTGCAATACGCACTCACGCTCGAGCACCTCGAAGCGGACTTTTACGCTTCGGGCCTGACCAAGTTTTCCGATAAGGATTTTGCGAATGCCGGCTACCCTTCTTGGGTCCGGGATCGTATTTCCCAGATCTCGGAGCACGAGTCTCAGCATGTCTCTCTGCTTTCGGGCGCTTTGGGCAAAGATAAAGTCGATGCGTGCCAGTACAAGTTCCCGTACGATGACGTCAAGGGCTTCGTAGGGCTCAGTAACGTTTTAGAGTCGGTCGGCGTAAGCGCTTATTTGGGAGCGGCAGCAAGTATCTCTGAAAAGGCATACTTGACCGTCGCCGGATCCATCCTGACCGTGAGTGATCCTCTATCGTGTAGTACATAATCGCCCCCTTCTTGATTTTCGCAAGTGGCGTTCTGCTTGGCTGAGCTGACTACTCGCTCATCGTGTGGCATAGACCGAAGCGCGCCATCAAGCGTGGCTGTCGTCGGCCGTCTCTGCTGGCCCAGCATGGTCAGGCCCAGAGGTGAGCCAGCGTAAGACTTCCGTACATTGAACAGTGCTGACACGTCTACAAATCTCTATGTTATTCAATTCCACATTCCGTTCTTCCTTCATTGCCACTTGTTGAGCGCGCAGGACACTCCACTGGACTTCAACGAAGTGTACTCGCTCGCATCATCATTCATCGTCTCGTGTCCCTCGTCCAACCCAGCACTCCCATTCAAGGCCTTCCCCTCATTGACCATAGCGTCAGACGGGACCCTCACTTATCCTAATGGCAGTAACGGGCAATATCTGCTCATAGCCTCTGGATTGAACAGCAAGACTTTCCCTATCACGAACGGCAAAGTTAGTCTGCCAAGTGATATACAGGGCTTCGCATATGCTGTAGTGACTAGCGAGAGCGACGCGAGTACAGTCGGAGACGACAATATCTTCGCGGGACCAGCTATCCTTGTGAGTCCTGTCTCCTATTTCATTGTCCTTTCTCCCCCCTGCCTGCACTTCAGCATTCACTCGGGCCGGGTTTCTGAATCGGACTGGAGCAGACGAAGAGAATCGAGCTGACCCACTTGCCCGATCCAGGACTACCCATTCAATAGCAAAGCATCCAATCCCGCCTCAGCCCTCTAGACAGTATCGCGGGACGCATAGAATTTGCTACGCCTGCTCCAACCTGGCTAGATTTGTGTCAGAGCCTGTACGTGTACGAACAACTAGCCTAGCATGTGGTATCACGAGTACTGGGACGAACGCATATGCAACCTTCTACCTCTACTTCCTTTATATCAAGTTCGAGGATGTGCATGACGATAAAGTTCCCAAGCCAATACACTTTCATGCCACAGCTAACACCCAGACTCTTGGGTGTCCAGGTGCAGGTGTCTTGAGATGAGTCCAATATATCGCTCATTGTTCATGACCATTCATAGTAAGCTCAAACCGACTCGTCAAATACGACTACATCCAGCATTAGTTGCGTCGCAGCTGAAGGATCTCAGATGGTATTACAACATGCATCCCAGATGCCAAGAGACTTTACGCCTTCCTACTCATCTTCAAGCAGAAAATCTTTGATCTCATCCCTCATAGTGTTTCGTCCGACCTTATCCTGCCTTCTGGCCTGTATCCGCTCGCCTATCCAGATAGGTAGCGGAGCAGACTCCGATCCTGCGTTACTTGACCGGTGAAGCGCGGTAGGCGGAGTGAAAGTCGTCAAGCATGCGTAGCAAAGTAACGGCGCCATTGTACTCCCTCCCTCAGATAGTGTCGTTAACTCTGGCGCAGTCTTATTTAGCAAGGAGGTGAGAGCTGTTCGGGATTTCCATTCGAGTGCAGATGGATCGACGGGACTATCATGAAAATATCAGCTAACTGCATGGCGCAGAGCAGGCAAAGAGCGACATACAGTTGACAGACGGGACATAGAGGACTGTCCTGGCCTTCACCCGGAAACACGAGCTTGTCGCCTGTTCTGATGATTGTTGAGACTGTCGAAGGATGCGTGACGCTCAGACCAGCAATGAACTCTGCGTATACCAATGTCGTCAGTGAGCGGGCGTATGGTACTGAGACTGGCACGAAAACTACTCACGCTCCGTGAGCATCTCTAGACTCGTCACTCCTCCTTTACCGCGTGCATCCATCTTGCCTGCGGGACCAGCAAGCTCCCATCGCCTTTCGTTCCTCGTGATTGTCGATAATCCCTTCAGGTGACAGAAGACAGCTGCTTCTCGCACTGTAATATCTTTCATGGGTCTCAGAGTCGTCAGATCGTCATGCTCCCTTCTAGCTGGAGCAAGCTCGAGCGGGAGTGACCAGCCTCGACCAAGAGCTGTTCCTGAGATGACTCGTTGTGCCTGTCTGGTCGATGTCTCGCCTAGTAGAAGATGAGAGATGTTGGGGAGAGTTTCCGCCACTACATGTAAGAGGGAGTGCAAAATGTGAGAGAGCAGGGAAGGCCGTGAAGGAGCTGGCAGTGAAGCGAGTAGTGCACGGAGAAGAGATAAGGGCGTCGAATCGGACGACGAACTTGCCGGTCGTTCGAATAGCGGTAGATCTGAGAGATACAATGTGTCAGCAACGCAATGATTCCGGACAAAGACAGATACAAACCTGGATCCTTGATATCTACCGACAGTGCGCTCGGCGTAGATTGCGAAGACTGTTGATCATGCTCGACTTTGGCGATCTCTCTCAAGCGAGCCTTCAGATCAGGATCGAATACGTCCTCGGCCCTCACTGCGATCCAGCCCAACCCGCTCTGTTTATCTTGCACCCATCTCTTCACCTCCTCTATCCTGTTCTCGACGCCGTCTAGTACTCCAGCGAATTCAACATAAACAACCCATCCGCGACTCCAGACAGCCTCTTTTTCGCCTTTGGTCTTATCGGCAACAGCTCCGTCGCCTTTGCCGATATATCCTCGACTCAGTAAGAGGTCGAACATTGTTGTCGACCCTGCTCCTGAAGACAGCGCGATGAGCGCATCGCCGCTTTGACGTGGCGGCCGGTAGTTGTTCATCGATTTGATCTTCATCTTGGATGACTGTCCGCTCTTGAGTGGTGGGTGCAGTATTCTGGTGAATCGATTATGCACAGCGCTATCGAAGCACGCCCTATAAGTTCAATCAGTATTTGTCTTTCACGCTGCCTGGAGGCAGGTCGTATACGCACTTGCAGAAAGTCGCACTTCGGATGATATAAAAGCTCTTCGCTATTTGACATCTCTGACAAATGCTCTTGTCGACTCGGCGGACCTGCTTTCGACCTGAAGTCGGTGGCAAGGTGACGAACGATGTGTCAGTTTCGCTACTCGCGCTTGGCCAAACGATGTGTCAGCTGACTCACGAGGCATGACCACCTCCTCCTGGTCAGCTGTATCCTGTCCATCTGGGACATTTCCGCACGACATGGCCGTTCTTGATGTGATGGATCGCGTGCGAGAAAGTATAGCTGACACAGAATGGCGAGCAAATGATCAAAATCAACATTTCTGGTAAACGGCAAAAAGTGCAAAACTGCCCCAGAGTGGAGGTTGGACCGGTGCTGAGTCGGACAGCAACATCCTTTTGCACTTCTCACAGCATCGAACCTCACACTGACACTGACATCCCCCGCGTAACGTCAAGGGTGCAATATGCAACATGGCAGACAGTGAAGGAAGAGATGGTAGTGGTTCGCTCAAAAGGCGTCGAGTCACTGTGAGTCTTTCTGCATACGGGTCGATGACCAGTCAGTTTGCTGAGAGCCCTTGTTTCACCGCCGTATCTCAGAGGGCGTGCGATAGATGTCATCGAGGAGGGATCAAGGTGAGACGACTCCGGAGGGACTGACTCTGGATAATGACAGTCCGCTGTAGTGCTCTCCCAGCGTAGATCCGTCAATATGCGACCCCTGCGCGGCCTTTGGCTCCGTGTGCACCTATGACAGGCCAATGAAGCGACGCGGTGTGAGTCAAGTTCTGTCTTCTCGTGTCGCATAGATCATTATCCACTTCGAACACTGTCACTGATCCACACACGTTGTAGCCGCCTCCAACACGCCGGCGTGACGACAAGACATCGACAGATTCGAAACCGACACTACGACAGGAGTCAGAAGATTCCCCGGAGGATGATTGGACGTATCCTTCTGTAGCGAGCCATGAGCAGATCTCCACGCTCATAGACGCGTACTATGCCATCATATACCCGATGTGAGTCAATCCATCTGACGAGACCCAAGCGGGCAGCTTCATTCTGATGCACAAATCGCTTTGTCAGATACCCCATTTTCCATTGGCCTACCCTCATCAAGCATATTCGGGAACGGAGATATACGACCTCTCGCTCCTCATGCGCAGCGGTGATGGCCATGTGCGCACTGTCATCCGCCCGGATCGAAGATGGTGTCAACGTAGCATCGATTCGAGCACGGTTTCCGTTATCCGACTTTGGTCGACAATTACCAAAGTCCGAAGCATTATGCAATGCGTGCGAATCGCTCATCCCCTCCGATCTAACGCTAGCTGTCGACCTCGACTACAGACGCGCCAAGATCATACTCTCGATGCTGAGTCTCCAGTACGGTCATCCCCAGCATCTCCATAAGCATCTCGGCGATTATCTCACCATGTCAGCTGTGGAAGGGTTCCATACTGAGTCTCGTTGGCCGAGTGGCCTTCACGAGTACCAAATACAAGAACGAAGGAGACTGGTAAGCTCGACTTGACCTTTTTCGATACAGTGTGGTGCAGCAAGCTAACTCTGCGTCAGTTCTGGGCCGGATATCAGACCGACGTGTACGCAGCGGTGACCTGGGGAGGAATGTTACACCATCGAGAATCTCAGTGTACCGTGCTGTACCCAGCGGAAGTGTTTTCGGACGATGACATCACCGAAGACGGATTCGTGATGTCTCCCCTTGCACGAGCCTCTTCCGGTCAGCCAATATCTTTTCTGCGTGGCTGGAACTTTGTCACAGACCTATACAGAGCTCTGGAACATGCCTTATCGCAACTCCGAAGTCGGCAAAAGAGCTTTGGCGATGGTAATCCTATCGACGCATTTCTAAACAAAGGCAAAGCCAAGGAGACCGTGGATTTTGAAGTCAACGAGCTCTTGGCGCTAGTAACAAGACTACATGACGATCTGCCCAAGGAGCTGAAAAGCGTCGATCATGAGATGACCGGGGATGAGAACAAGGACAGATACGGCTTCCAGGGTGAGGCAGCTTTCCGCCAGAGCGTCAACATGGACGCTCATACATGTGGAGGCTGAGCTGACGTCCAACCTTCTACCAGCCGCCAACATCCTCGTGACTTTGCAGACGCTCAAAATGGTCATGGCAGGAATGGCCGATTGGTCCGTCGAAGGGCGATGTGCCATCGCCGGAGAGCTCGTGGACGCGTTTGCTACAGTGCCAAAGACATTTGTCCAGGCCCTCAGCTCACCTGTGGTTTGTCCAGCTTTCTGTGATCCTCGAAATCGGAAACGTACTGAAATTCCAAACAGTTATTGCACATGGCAGGTGTAGGCCACCTGCTCGCATCGATCCTTTCCTCTCCACTTTCTCCGGCGAATTACCTACATCTCAGGCACGTACTGTTGCGCATGGCAGATCTCGTATCATCTCTGGAAGCGCATACTATCGCAGCAAGAGGTATTGCACCTCGTCTACGTGAACATGTGGAGCGGATAGACCGCTATATGATTGCAGCGGGTGGCGAGGGGGGAATGCAGGCATTCGCGGCGTATCTTGAAGAGGCGGTCCCAACGGATGTGAGTGTTATCGCTATCACAAACCGGGAAAGCCGCGCTAACAATGTCGATGTGATGTTTGACTTTGTTCTCAGGCATCAGCGGATAGCGCATCCGTCACAAACAACACCAATGGAGGTGTCTTCAACCTGCTCAATCCTGTCAACGAGTTATTGTCGGGGCCATCAGCGTCTACCAGTAATCTCATTGACTATCGTTCAATGCCATCAATTACCGGTCCGAGCTTGTCGTCTGACGGTCCTGTGCACTCTGGTCCGCCGCATGCGCATCAGATCTCGTATCAGCGGGAAATGCCACTGCACACACTTGCGCAAACGTCGGAGCAGGTGGCTATTACCCAGCCGGGCTTATTGGCAAACCCTTCACTGCACCCACATCGTCCATGGAACGATCAATACGCTTCACCTTCGCGATATGCCCAATCGTCGTTCGACATGCAGCAGCCCATACAAATACATCAGCCCCAATCACAATTACAGCCAGTTCCTCCGCCAATCATCCCTAGTCAGGCGCAGGTCCAGTTACCTAATGATCTCTTCACGGACTGGTCAATGTTCCTGTTCGGTGAAACGGGATTGCAAGGTGACGCATTCGATTTCTTGTCTGGAGATTGGCAGATGCAGGGACAGGCACCTGCGCCAGGACCTGGGCTGGGACTGGATCAGACTTCATTATGAGGCGGTTGTATCTATTAATCTGGTTTGGAGGGACACTGGTCGCTGTAACTACTATATTCCTATAATACCTTTCTGGATAATCATGGGGTTCAAGACTGCACACTGTGTGACAGAAAGGATGATGACCACACAGCGCCTTTCATGCAACAGAGCACTTCACTACGCCGCTCTATAATGCTGCATTGATCTGTTCTCAATATTCATTGCGGCCCTTTCGACCAATCCGCCTCTCAGGAATAACGAGTCCACCGTCACCTGCAGCATGAAACGCCTGGTTGCAACTGAGTTGGGCCTCGAGGCAGACAGAACCTGCATGATTGTCTCCACTTCCTTTTAGAGAACCACTTGGCTGATCAGAACGCTTCTTGGAAAGCGGCACTGAGAGGATTTCAAACGTGCCACATTCCAAGTGTATCCTCGCCCAGGAATTTTTATTAAATACGCCTCGGCCGCTGCGTTACAGTAAATCCGAGAAATGCGCAGATGTGACGCGGTTGATCTCAGGCACGGAGGTAATTGAGAAAGGGTGGGAGAGGAGATGTCCGACGCGACGATCAGCATTGCTCTAGAGTGACACGCATTGGCCCACCGACTATGTCAAGAACGATGGGTTTAGGTCAATACCGCCACAGAGCAATGGCAACAAAGCATCTCGGCGAGGAAACCGCGGTCGTAGGGATAGAAGCAAGAGCAAGACAGGAAAGCAGCACAAGACAAACTTACAACTTTGTCCGAAGCAGGTCTCGGGTCTCGCCCCGAGCCGGCGCAGTGGGATATAATTATAGAATACTCTGGTAATGGCTGACCAGGGTGTGATACTGTTTGCCCTTTTCTTTGCTTTCGACTTTCCCCATTCGGAACAGGGAATAATACTTGAACCCATTTTAATTGTAGTTGACGCCAACCCTGCTGCTTACGCCTGCAGGCTGCTCCAGGGCTCGAGTGCTGTCGGACTGGCGGATTTCGCTTTTGCATCCGATTTGCCCAGTATCACAAGGGAAAAGCCGAAGAAACTCGAGCAATCCAGATCTGCAGTCATTGTGCCCGAGTACAGTTGGGTTGGGTGACTAATCCCCGTCTCCTCTCCGTGTTTTCCCACCGAGTTACTTTGCAATCCTTTTTCTCACACAGGCCATCGCTTGCATGCATGCATGCACGACGCAGGCCAAGTATGCAAGCTCGCTCGCAGTGTGGCCACAGCGCTTGCGAAGTCTGGAAGCTTAGGTACATCTCAATGTTGGGGGATCGGCGAAAAGGAAATGGCGTCCTGAATGCGCATAGGCAAGTCGTTCAAGGGTTTTGAATGAAAGAGGTGTAGCTCGACTACAGGCAATTCTCTTCTTTTCCGGAGCACATTTGACCAGTCGTCGCTGTACGGGCAGACGTACACGTTTTTGCGGTTTGGGCAGTCGCGCGGTATAGCCCACACGATGGCAAGCAGGTGGACAGGTAAAGTATGAAACAGTAGTATCGGATCTAAACGAGCTTCGGGTTTGGGCCTTGGCACCGTTCAGAGAGATTTAGCAGCTGAGAACGGTAAAGTATGTACTCGCGGGGGCGCGCCAAGACGAGAGGGGCAATGTCATATAGTATGTTTGTGTCTAACCCCTAATTGAGGATAGATGGGCAATAGAGAAGCGAACCCCGTTCAGAGCCAAGTTCACCGCATGGTGAGAGTAGGCGATCATGTAGATCGCTTGTTGTGTTGCTTGATGCGTGTATGAACCTTGCACTGAAACTGTGAAAAAATAACACTGGTCACGTCGAGATCACTTTACTGATGTTACCATCCCCCCCCTCTCTTTTTCTCGTCCTTCTTGCGAAAGAGTAAACCAACCCAACTGCTACTGAATAGCAACCCATTCCGCCTCTGATTGTGTGAATAAAGGCAGTAGTAGTCACGCGTCACTTTCGTGCTAGTTTTGTTATTTTAATTTCACTTCCAGCGCACCCTCCCCGTGCCTTGTTCATCTCTTTACGGTACCGCACATTCGTATCTCTGCCTCTCTCCACCACTCCTCCCACTCTCCCTCACTTGACAAATTCTCATTCCAACTTGCTTGTTCTCGTCTTTCGTACATAACTCCATCCCACTAGAGTGTCATCACTGCGCAGATCGTGTCGTATCACTCAAGCAACAACATTACGGTATAACCGAAAATCACAATCTCAACCGTTTAGTCGATTGCGTAACTGGAACAGTCCTTACAATTATCTAAATTTGCACGCGGTCCGTGTATCCTTATCGACTACTCTGCTCGCATCAGTATAGTCTGGCCACGGCAGCAAGATCTTGCAAATATCTACACCAGGCAGTACGGCAGGATGTCAGTGCCCATGCCCCAGGGCCAACAAGTTGAGGGTGATAGACCAGCCACTGCTGCTGGTATACGGCCTCGGACGGGTCGCAGAAGACCGGGGTCCCAACGTCCCGACACGACTGCATCTGCGATTGGAGATCTGCCCGAGCAGCAATTCTTCCCAGAAGGCGGTGAAGATGACGAGGACTACGATGACGAAGAGGAGGAATTGGAGGAAGAGGTGTTCGCGTTCCACCGGCCAGCTACGGCCGCTGTGCCGGGAGGAGCTTTCTCAGATTATACCAGCTCCGCACCTACGACAGGAATGGGCGGTCCTTCTACCCCTGGCACATTTGCAAGCGGTGCAGCGCCTGCAGAACCTGCGATCAACGATGCGACAAAATCTTCTTCACTCCGTCGAGGTTCCGTTCCGACTCCTACTGGCGCTATCGACGTAGGAGGGCATTTACCAGAGTTGGAGTACGACAAGAATAACCCCCCGCCTTTCAGTGGTCGCGCAAATCCGAACAATTCTTCTTTCGCATTCACCGTAAGCTCTCAAAGCGACTCGATACGTCCTCGCTCCTCCAGACCGCATCGACCCGCATCCGGCGCGTCACTTTTCCAACGCATTCAACGACGCCGGGTGGATACGGCCACGACGGCTATGACGACCACCACAGAGCTTACGACATCAATTTCTCGAACTTCCGAGGAGTCAGGAACCTCAGAAGCTGGTTCATTCAGTGATGGCCGACCAAGGCAAAACCGCAGAATGCGATCTTCAGCACCGCTCATCTCCGATGGCGAGTCAACGAGCGAAGGAGGGGCGTCCTCGCGAAGAGGCTTCAGTCGAGGAAGTTATGGGATGACAGAGCTCACTGGCGACATTACAATACCAGATGGGAAGACGACTTGGGGTGACGGAGAAGGAAACGTGCCAAAGGGAGATAGCGATGGCGACGGTAGCCTCGGAGGAGTTGACTTCGATATGATCGAAGAAGACAGTCCCTACCCCGAAGTACGAGCTTCGGTGTCAAACATTGACGACCCTGACATGTCAGGTGAGCTGTCGGTCCGTGATATCTCGGTGCACAAGCTAACGTATAAATAGCCTTAACCATCCGTGCATGGGTTCTTGGCATGTTCTTCACAATCATCGCATCGGCTTGTAACACTTTCTTTTCATTCCGAAACCCCGCTCCATCAATTTCGCCGGTTGTGATCCAGTATGTCCATTCTTGCCATGCTGATGAGGCTCTAAGCTGACCTTGGCGCAGGGTCATTGTCTACCCGGTGGGAAAGTTCTTCGCCTGGATAATGCCCATCACCGTTTTCACGACCCCTCGATGGCTTGGTGGTCATGAGTTCAGCTTGAATCCCGGTCCTTTCAACATCAAAGAGCATGCCTTGATCTGCATCATGGCCAATTCGGCTGTATCGCCGGCTTACGCTCTCTACGCAACGGTTACCACGGAGCACTTCTACCAGCACAGTATGGGTTATGGCTTCGAGATCTTATTCGTCCTTGCCACACAGCTCACGGGGCTAAGCTTCGCGGGTCTATGTCGGCGATTCGTCGTCTGGCCGGCTTCGCTCATTTGGCCAAGCGTTCTCGTTGTAACAACAAATCTCAATGCGTTCCATGCTGAGGAGGACGGTTTCAGCGGTGGCATGTCGAGGTTCAAATTTCTTATGATTGGTCTATTCGGCGCAATGGCGTGGTACTTTATACCAGGTAGGCCCACATCACTTGAGCCCTAGTGCGTACGCTGATCAACGTGCTACTTTCATCACGCAGGCTTTTTGTTCACCGCTTTATCCTATTTCTCCTACGCATGCTGGATCGCCCCAAACAATCGAGTTGTCAATGAATTATTTGGAACGTCTGCTGGTCTCGGGATGGGAATCCTGACATTTGATTGGAGCCAGATCAACTACGTTATATCCCCCCTCATGGTACCCTGGTGGGCTCAGGTAAACATTGGAATCGCTTTTATACTCTGCTATTGGATCTTGGTGCCGATCCTCTACTACACCAACGTGAGTTGCTGCGTTGCTCCTGATTGTGGAGCTAACACATGGACCTGCACAGGTATGGGACTTCGCCTACTTGCCCATCAGCATCAGTCTAGCGGCGGATCGTTTTGGAAGCGAGTACGAAACTTCCTATATTCTGAATTCCGATTTTACTCTCAACAAGACGGCATACGCCTTGTACTCGCCAATCTACCTCTCCGCCGCCTTTTCCATGACTTTCATGCTAGCTTTCGCACTTGCAACTGGTCTGCTGGTTCATACCGCACTGTACCATGGACCGCGGATATACCGCGCCTTGGTCAACATAAAGTCGGAACCGGACGATATTCACATGAAGTTGATGAGGCAATACCCAGAGGTACCCGATTGGTGGTATCTAGCCCTCTTTCTCGTCACCTTCATCTTCAGCGTTGTCGCCATCGAGGTATATCACACAGCGTTTCCCGTATGGGGATACATAATCAGCGTCCTTTTGGCGTTTATTTACACTGTCCCGGGTGCTTTCGTCTACGCCATGACTTCATTCCAAGTCGCCATCAATATCATAGCGGAGTTAATACCCGGGTACTTGTTCCAAGGGCAACCGCTTCCAGGAATGGTCAGTGGCTGAGTCACATTTGTCTTCAGCCCTAGATTATGCTAATTATGCCCTTTTGTTCATAGCTCTTCAAAACGTACTCGGTTCAAACAGTACTGACGGCCTTCAACTTTGTGCAAGATATGAAGCTGGGCCATTACATCAAGATTCCTCCTCGTGCCACTTTCATCGCGCAATTTTCTGCAGTTTCTATCTGCTGCTTCGTGCAAACCGGAACAAAGGCTCTCATCTTCCACGCAGTCCCGGATATATGTCATTCAACTCAGAAGAACCTCCTCACTTGCGCGAAGACGCGGGTGTTCTACACGTCATCCATCATCTGGTAAGTCGTCTTGTCCATTGTCATGATATTGCTGTCGCTAATGGCCCTTCGATCTCTTCAGGGGACTTATCGGTCCACAGAGGCTATTTAGCAAAGGTGCATTGTACCAGCCTCAGTTGTATGCTTTACTCTTCGGAGCGGTCGCGCCGGTCATTTTCTGGATATACGTGCGCAGATATCCTCAATCGAGACTGCGCAATTTGAATTTGCCCGTCATGTTCAACGGCGTCTTGAATATCCCTCCTGCGACCGGCATCAATTACTCTAGCTGGCTCGCTGTTGGATTCGTTTTCCAATACTGGTTGCGACGCAGACAGTTTGCATGGTGGTCCAAGGTATGTTTACAACCCATAGAACCCGCACTCTTCGCTAACATACCTGTTACACGTACAGTATAATTACGTCCTGTCCTCTGCGTTAGACGTGGGGACAGCTCTTGGTGCGATCGCAGTGTTCCTGGTGCTCGGTTTACCGGGTGCGTCCTTGACTTGGTGGGGCAATACGGTATGGCAGCAGAGTGAGTTTGACCATACCTGCTGTCTTTGTCGTGATACTGATACCGCGACTTGCACCGCAGCTATCGATTATACCACTGGTGCTGCGTTGTACGATACGCCTGCGGAAGGCTTTGGTCCTTCCACATGGAAGGTGGATTGAGCAAAAGGGGGCTAAAGATCTAGCACTGTATTTGTAGTGATTCCCTTTGATTACTGTCTTTTGGGATGAGGATCTTTGTTTGTTTTTGTAAACTCTACGCACGTTATGGCCTTTCAAGGGGAAGACGCATTTCTTCGCAGTCTGAAGGATCAAGCACGGGTTGGTCTTGATGATAAACCTCCAGTCACATGGGCTTGATGGGCGGAATGCAATCAGCTAGGTTTCCGCTGAACGAAAGCTGATCTGAAATGCAGCCGCCAAAGCAATGCGGCGTGGGTCAAAGCTGTAGGATCCCAGGCGCGATCGGACAGTGCCAGTGATGTGCTGTCACAACAGCGGTAGAGTTGGTGTTTCATAATGACATACATTGATATGGTAATTATTTATGGCAGACAACGAAACAAAACGCCTTTATACACATGTGACCCGCTTCACTTCTATAGCTAATCAACAGCTTTGATATGGAGGAAGTAGGGGTACGAGGAATTACCAAGTGACACCTGGATTAAGGCAATTATATCAGCACTCTGCTATCACAACAAATCCGGGAGCGAGGTCAGACTCACCACCGCCACCAGAGTTGAAGCCATCAGCAGTGACAGTCTTGGGGGCAGCAGCAGGAGCAGCGAGTGCGAGCATGGGGGCCAAGAGGATAACGATGGGAGCGAGGAGGGTGGTGAAAGACATTGTGATTTGCTGTGAAGAGGACAAACGTGGATGTCAGTTGATGTTTTACAGTATAATGTGTGATCGGGGATTGTGACATATGATGTAACGGTGGGGTTGACTGATAGATGATGGAGGATGGAGGATGGAGGATGGAGGATGGAGGATGGAGGTGATCGACGAGCAGACGCTAGACTCACGAGTAGTGTCTGATTTGCAGATCAAGATAGCGTAAGAGGTATGAGTGTGGGTGAGTGATTGATTGAGAAAGAGAAAAGGGAGGGTTGTTGTGAGCACGGGGGGTTGGATTATATAGGTTGAGTGCTCACAAGGACGCTAAAGAGCATAATGTGAATCGACCAAATACAAAGTGCTATAAAACAGCGATATTACCCTGAGTTTTTCACTACGCCTTCTGCTACTGCCCCTCTGCACCTCCTGCTTCGACCGCCCCCGTTCCTCCTTTTCCTCCACTTGCATCATTTCTTGGCCATTAGACCCGTTTTGCCGCATTCTTCCGCGGTTTACACCGCTCACACCCCGTTTGTATACTGTTAAACCCTTTTTCCTACTTTTCACCCAATAGTCTTTCGTACCTTTATGTTTACGCCACGGCGTAGACAGCGTAGAGACTCTTTCTCTTCTCCCTCATTTTCTTGTACTGTGTGCACTGCGTGCCGTATCGCGTTGTGCCTGTGCCAATAAATGTGCCTGTCTCACCGACACCCATCAGGACTCTCAGGTCAATCAGGATCAAGGAACTGAGAACTGTCGCACATGCTGATTTCGCGGCGTTGTCCTCGTCTCGGCGCCAGTTTCGGTCGTACTATTGGTGGTGGTGGTGGTCGTCGTCGTCCTTGGCGGTGGTGGTGATCATTCGTTCCGCACATTTAAACATGGTGACGCGCATGCTCGACGCCTCCCACTTCTACGTCCCCATTGCTCGATTGCGGCGGACCAACCATACCAAAAAAACAGCAACGTCGCTGTCGATCTCCCTAGAGCCCAATAACACACCGCATGAACTACTACCGAACCACACCTTGACGGGTAACGCAATTGGCCGCGCCGCGAACGCTGATCCCCGTGCTCGGGCGTGCCGTGGCGCGTCTTGAAGGCGCGCGCAGTGTCTTTCTCTCAGTTCATTCACCCAAATAACGCGTCATGGACCTGTGGCTCAGCTTGGCATTGCCACCGAACCACCGAACGGAACGACAATGCCCATTTGAGACCTATCAAGACCTGGCAGTACAAAGGTCTAGATTGACCGCGCCAGAGTTCATTTACACTACTGACAGTTACCAATAAAGCAAAATGACATGTCTCGTCTGTACAGCTTGAACGACCTATGCTTCAGTTCGCAGCATATTTAATATCTGCGTCAAGGCCAAAGTCTAAACGCTTTTCGCTCTGGATTTAACTTTTCCTTATGCTATGCAAACCTTGATGATTTCACCCGTTTCCCGTTTTCCCACCTTATGTCAAACCTTCCGAACTCGGATAGCTCTGTACACGTTCATCAGACAAGTCGACGCAGATCTTTTCCCAAGCCTTGGCCTGTCTAGCCGGTCCGCCGGCACAGCCAGAACGTAAGACGTCGAATTCTATGCTATTCTCTGTTACGGATATGGCGTAATACAAAGGTACATGTGATATGTACAACCGAGCCCGAAACGGACAAGGCGCAATTTTGGTTACTTGGCAATGTGCCGCAAGATGGCTCTGTACAGTACCTACTGTTGAAGGGTCTGGATTGAGCTTCGGCGATAGCGATGAGCACAGCCTTGTGTGTGGCTGTCCGATTCAGGCCGTTGGCCTCGTTCAGGCCCCCTTCCCCCCCAGTTTCCATATTCCCCCTGGGCCCAGCGCCCAAAGGCACGATTGGACCTCTAGGTCCTAGGTCCAAGGAACGCTGAGAGACGCCGGTGGAGCTACGAATTTTAGGTGTGGGGACGCTTTAGCTGGTGGTTTGAGTGGAGTCGATCGTGACCGCGTCACCGGACCACCGACAACCCGATAAAAAGCCGCGTCACCCGCGGCCCATAGTTTCCAATTTCCGTACTTTTGTGACCTACGACTGCTAAATACAGCACAACGCCACCAAGAGTGCGCAAGTGCGACTGACTTTGATTTAGTTAGCTGCTGATTGTGCAGAGGGCATGTGAGCAATTGACGAACAGTCCCCGATCTCACGGCATGCGTCGATCTCCCCGCGCCATCCGAGGCTGCGCTTTCGGAAGCTTTTACATATACGGCCCCCGTCATTAAGAGCGGGTGCGAGTGGCGACCCGATGCACGTCAGCATTTATGTCATGATGATGTGGTCAATTTTAATGTGAAGTGCGCTGTTTCGACAGGGTGCAAGAGTCAGATATTTTTTGACGGCCGATCTCGGACGAGCCACACCTACTCCACCGTTCCTTCGGACGCCAATGCCTACATGGAACTTGTTGATGCGCAGTGATATGTGAGATGTGCATGCTGGCGTTTGCAGAAGCGTAGCCTCTTCCGGCGGAGGTTACTGGCGGCCAGGTCACTCTAGGCTGAAGATTGTACTTCACGCTTTGGCTTCGAGACATGATGTAGGTGTTATCTGACTCAGGAACTGCAGTGGGATCTTATCGCGCCGACGATAACGTCAAAGTCAACGTTATAGACGGTGATGTGAGACATCAGAAGTTGTCGTACGCTCGTCTTCCCAGCTTCCCACAATCTTCGTGCCGATCTTACCCCATTGAGTACTGAGTGACAGAATAGAGCAGCAGTCACCGACTCCCCCAGAGCGAGCGGTGGACTGATTGAGAAGCTGCTCTATACGACTGAGTGAGAGGGATGACATTTATGTGCGATGTGTGAGTTGTGCGTGGGAAAGTATGCATTTCGATTCATCTTCTCCAACCACCGTCAGTCATCTCAATCAGTGTTCAGTGATTTTGCGTATCAGATCTCTCCTCGGTGATTCACAGACGGGAGTATCGAGAGAACCGAGAAGTCCTATTCGGGTGTTCGCCCTACCGAGCTGACTGCAGAATGTACATGGATGAATTGAGTCTTGTCCTGGTAATCGAAGGACGAAGATACATCTCGACACAACCGCATACACTGAGTCAAATTTCGAGGATACTCAATCCCCCTCACAGCTTTGACTTGAATCTCAGACTACTGGTGGTGGGATCGGGAGAGGGACCAAAAGCGCGATACATCTCACTTATCTAGAACGCTGCATTATTTTGGCCAAAATACCGCGTTTTTCATACCCAAGAAGAGTACAGCTGGAGTATGAGCCAGTGGGATGTCTTGGCTCGTCCATATTGTACTAGCAGATCGCAGAAGGAGCGACGAGGAGTTGGGAGGTGCGAGGGTGGAAATGCCATGCTTGACTGCTGGTGCCACTGCGTCAATTGGCACACCGGCTGTATTCACTTGACATAACCGGCACAGAGTCTGTTCTGTTACAACGATATTTCTGATTACTCGTACTCGTACTCGTCTCTCCTCCACTTATTTAACAGGGTTTGTCAAGCAGCAGCGACACCAGCAGGGTCAGCGACAGCGCAAATTTGCAGACTCAAGTACACTCGCACTGCAACATCCACCGCGATGCCACTATTAGAAGTTTCCCAACCGCACGAGACAACATGGCAAATAACACTTTGCTCTCCGCCCGATAATCGCATCACACCAGAACTACTAGCAGAACTATCCTCAGCTCTAGACGAAGTAGAGCGACAATGGCGCGTATCAGGCGGAGGCGCTCCACCGAAAAAGTTGAAGGCCGCCAAGGGTGCTGGCGCTGGTGCGGGCGCAGGCGCGTTGATATTGACGAGCAAAGTCGACAAGTTTTTCAGTAATGGGCTCGACTGGGAGCGGTCAATGAAGATCAAACATTTCTTCGAAGGTGTGCAGACTTGCTTTTAGCGTTTCGTTAATGGGATCATGCTGACTGTGTTGGTTATGGGACAGAACTCTTCGACCCCGTCATGTGGAGATTGCTCACCTTTCCTCTGATCACTGTCGCCGCGATCAACGGGCATGGTGCGTCTCTCTACGCTTTGTGCTTAGTCCCTAGTCTTCACAGCGTACTCTGCCAATATAATTGTCAATGCTAACGGCGACAAACAGCATTCGCTGGAGGAATGATTATGGCTTTGTCTTGCGATTACAGGGTTATCACCTCTGGTCGAGGGTATCTTTGCATGAACGAGGTGCGTCATGTTTACCTCACTCACCGATTCAATGTTCAGAAACGCGACTCAAGCTGACTTAGCCTGTGCATTACTATAGGTCACGTTCGGGTCACCATTACCAAACTCATTCAATGCGCTGCTCACTCTGCGCATCCCGAATCCACAACAGTTCCGGGATACACTCTTAGCGCGTCGGTGGACTCAGCAAGAACTGTTATCTATGGGTTTGGTAGACGAGGTCGTACCTCTAGACCAAGTGCTTGAGAGAGCTACGCAGATCGCTCTGAGAGAAGGTGTCAAGATCGGTTTAGGTAGTTGGGGCGGGCTTAAAGTGGGTATTGTCTCAACGTGCCTCCATCATGATGAAGAAGCTGACAAGGACTGTCGCTGTTGTGTGTAGCGCGGCGCCTACCACTCTGTCTTGGAAGCTTCAAAGTCATATCGGCCTCTACTTCTGCCTCCTCAAGAGGACAAAGTGTTCTGGGACCGCGTCGGAAGGGACAAAGCGAAGTTGTAGTTATTATTCATAGGATTTCATTTCTGTTGTATAGTTTTGCCGCGAATGTATCGGTGCATACCACGCTCATCGCCTTTGTCTTATCAGATACTGCGCCATGCCCGGTGAAAGCGAATGACTACGCGGTGTAGTGCGTGCGCTGCAGTATTGTCCACAGTAGCCCGGTCCCTATATGATCTGTATCAGCATAGTGCATTGACGAGCAGGCATCGGGCGCTACGGGCGGTAAAGCACAGCGACTCAGTGATAGAAGTGGAGACTTACAGCCGACGATGAGAGGACCGATTGATGCTCTGTTAGGCTTGACAGCGCCAAAGACTAGTAATTCAGAGGTAAAATGCGATGTCGCAATGGCATAAGTACCGATAGCCAGTGCGTAGACCCTGCGCACGCACAGAACCATAAGTCAGACATTTCAAGGGGTGGTGAGAGACAAGAAAGGAGGGGCGGAGAACTCAAGTACTCACGTTGGATTATGGATATCGTACGCCGCCGCAGCTCGGATCATACTTGCCATCAAAGTCCATGCGGCGAACAAGCGGCCTGCGAGGGGTGTAACTGCGATGAAAGAGGCGTTATCAGTGTTGGTCTCCCTGGTCATTGAGGATGGACAGGAAGATGATTTGTGGGTGGGACGACTATACTATCATCCTTGGTTGCTGCTCATTCGCTCGATTTGAAGGAGACGAGAAGTAAGGCAGACAAGGGGAGAAGTTTCCCCTTCGCCTCTCATCACTCACCCTCTACTGATTTGCCCGCATACACCTCTTTCGTCTGCCAGAGCACGAGATAGTTCTGTAAAGCATTATACGTGCCCGCGACGGAAGTGAGGAGAAACCAATATGGTAAATAGCCCGAGGCCGCTGATGGCAGGACTGGTGGGAGATCATTCGAACCCATTGTTAGCTACTAGCTACTGTCCAGGACTGCTCGGCATAGCTCGCAGCTTTGCACTCACTCGATGACATGCTGGCTGTTGAGTATGAAGTGTAAGTGACATGCAAAGCGAGTCGCGTCCTGTTATGACTGGTCTCAATGTTGAATCCAGTAATATATCAATAACGCTAAAACCTCGTGGTTGAATTCACCGAACTTCGCACTCGAGATCTACTCGTACAAGAGCATTCTCGACTCTCATTCAAAGTTTACCCATCCCATCTCTGCATATACACGATACCATTAGACATACACGACTGTTTGACCGCAGGTGCACGCGCAATTGACAATAGCTTACAACAACTTCATTCGTATCGACGAGGAAGCGAGGGGTCTTGCCTGAAAATTGTCCTGCTCGTCTTCGCATTCCTCGACTACCGGCTCCCTCAAAGACTCTGAAGCAATACCAAGTCAACAGCGAGACAGGCCAACTAGACATCAACCAGTCCGGTATAGGCCACCAGCATGGATCTAGTGCAGAATGGGGAAAGCAGCAGATCACCTCTACTCAACGGAGCACTCGTCCCGCACTCGGTCAATGGAGGTATGGATGTGGATATGACTATGTCCGACGAGAGCAAGCCGCTCGCTGCACCTGCGCCTGAGTCTGCGCACGCGCATGCTGGACCCAGCTTGATATTGCCTGAGTGGGACGGTATGTCTTCTCTGACCTCAGCTTGCTTGTCCCTACACTGACCTACTTTTCTCATGTTATTCCAATTAATATTTTTTATCGACGACCGACTGGCTGCGTCCTCAACCGAATAACAGTGCCACCGCCCAAACCCCTCCATTCATCTCTAGATTTGATATCGCTCTTGCACCTAGACACGTTCTTCAACACTTATGTGAGACCGTTCGCCGATGATCCCGCTGCGACAGCAACATCCTCTGTACCCGGCGCAGGAGAAGGAGATAGGAAGCCTTTATCACTTGCTGGCGGCGGTGGCGGTGTTGCGCCTCAGCCCGTGTTGCCAAAGAAGGGAGGAAAGAAGAAGAAGCTCGAAAAGGGTTATCAGCACATGTTGGAGGATTGTATTGGTCAGTGTCTAATTTCATCTCCGTGGCTTGGCGATGATAGCTTTGTCAACTTGACCGTTGCGGTGCCATCGCACCATGATCCTTACCACTTTACACTTCACTACCACTGCTGACTATCTCTCTTCACGCACTCCCAATACCCAGATCCCACGCCCCTCGGCGCAAAAGCAGACTCACACTCGCTCCTCCCCCTTGTACCGGATTTGACACATCCACCCAATGGACCACCTCCGAACCTCCGCTATATTACAGGCAATATCGAAGTCTTACCTCTCGAAGCGTTCAAATCGGCAAGATTGGAACCGGGGCTGAAGCAGGATGGCGTGCGTGTTCTCTTCCTTATCTCTGTAATCAGGTCGCGAAGTGTCAATCATCTTCGCGAGTCTAGCCAGAGAATATAGCTGACTGCTCAATTTGTGACTGTAGTACGCTGGGGGAGAAAAGATAGGCGTCCGAGAAGCTGAAGAGAGGCGAAAAGTGAGTAGGCGCATCTTGTCGTCCACCGATCTCTATCTATGCGGACTGTACGCTCCGCGAATACAGCTGACGGTGCAACGCCGTACACTCACAGAAGAAACGTGCCGGTCGCGCACTTACGGTCGACCCAACAATCGCGTCTCCAGCCGCTGCTTCAGGATCCGGAGCACTGCCTTCTCCTGGCCTACCATTACCTGGAACACCTGGAACACCCCTTTTACCCGTGCCCCCACCCAATCGTTCTTTCCCAATCAACATCACTAGAAGACCCACAGCTCCCCCATCTCTCACCCTCAATTCAGGTCAAGGAGGTCCAGTCAGGCCGTTCCCTACTTCCTCCAATGTCCCGGGCGGACCACGTGCGTATACGCCCAATAAACGACCTGGCTCAGCAGATGTACAGCTCGGACCGCACAAAAGAGCCAAGTCGGGAACAGGCAGCAGGAGCGCTAGTCCCATGCCGGGTTCAGGTCAAGGTGTCCAACAGCCATCACATTCACAAACGCAAAGGAAGTTTCCACCTGGCATCAGGAGTAAGACCGAGGGGATATAGCGCCCCCTGGCCATCTATCGGAGCGTTTTGTATGCACATAGTATCATGTTACAAGCGTATTCATGTGAATGTGAATCACTGTACGCTTGCCAAAAGTTAAACTTCACAGCTTGCATAAACTTCGTACGTCATAACGCTATCATGTTTCAACTCGTTTTGCCTGTGATAGCACTCTGCCAGGTGACGATGCACTTAGTACTCGCCGGACTGGTTGAGAGCCTCAACGGCCTGCTGCTTGGCGTGGCGCTTGGCCTCCTCGCGGTCGTAAGCGTCGAGACCTGCATTATGGCGTCTTAGCATTTCCCAAATATCGCAGAGGTATTCGAACCTACCTTTGGTCTCGAAGAGCTTGTCAACCTCGGCAGCAGCGAAGCCGGCCAAGATCTCCTTGGCCATGGCGTGCTGTAAGACGAATGGACGAGGATGTCAAGTTGGTAATGGTAGAGAGGATCAAAGAAGAAGAGAGCGGACATGTCATCAGCAATGTGGATGGTAAAGCTAGTGCAAATTGCTCACGTTCTCGGGCTTGCCGTTCCTCTCCTGGTACTGCTCGTAGGACTTCATGGCCTCGAAGCCGGCAGCGCCGCTGTTACGCAATTCAAGATGAGTTGCTGTCACTAACACCGCATGACAGTCTATAATGACAGCTGCGAGACACTCACCCGATGAGCTCGTGGGAGAGCTTGGACTTGTGGTCCTGGTTGTTGGGGTCAACGTTGCTAAGTAGGAGTGTCATGTCAGCGTATGAATCATGAAGACAACAGATCATGACGAAGAAAAGAAAGCACACAGAGCCAGTGGATCGCACGATCCCATGCAGCATGATTGGAATGGGAGGAAACACTCACTAGACCTGGTCACGGCCCGAAGCGTCGTTGTTGAAGTAGTCGAAGAGACCTATAATGATGGTCAGCGATGCGCCAAGGGAAGGCAGATGAGGCAGGGGGTGATGGTCATAGCGGTGATGAAGCGGATGTTATGTGGGGTGAAGCGCTGCGATCGGTGCGGAAGAGGAGATACTACGTACCCATTTTGTTTGTCTGTTATTGAGTGGTAGGTAAGAGGTAAAGTCGTTATTCGTGAGTTGATATTGGTGATGAAGAGAGAAAGAAGAGGAAGAGAACAGGATATGATGGGGATATATATATGGTGTGCTGTGCGCGGGTAAGAGGGAGAATAATGAGGGATATACCACGGTACACAGTATGGGGTATGACGCGATTCCCTCGCACGGACTCACTGCTTGCATGCTGCAACGTGGCCTGGATTGGATTGATTGGACGCACAAAAGATCCCTTTGTAACGCTTCACTTTGGCTTTCAGGGGGCAAAGCTAGAGAGATTAATTGCGTCATCTACACTGCAGCCGCTGATCATCACGCCCAGCGCCATCACCATGACATAAAGTATACATAGCACCGCCCCGTCTCTCGAGTATTAGGGGGGACGTTTCATACCGTCTCACACGGTATGTCGGATGTACATTCACGGTGCACAGCAAACGCGCAGTCTAGGTCTTAGTCCCGGCCTCGCATCCGTAAGTCGCGTAGAGCGAGCTGTAAATAAAAGGGGTACTGGGTGCGGGACGAGGACTAATGAACGAATGGTGCGCGAAAGGCGTGAGGTGTGGAGAAAAACACGTCGGTTACCCCGCATTTCGTCACTGCGGATTGTCAATCTGGGATAAAAATAGATTTTACACGTTGTTAGAGTAGGCACCGTCCTACTGAGACTCGACGCTACATTCTTACACGCCTAAATACAGAGCTTAGGCCATGAGCACACATCACATGGGCACTGTCTAGATAAGGACCCCGCTGCAACCTCATATATCAACGTGCCAAGTCGGTATGTTTAGCGATCAGTTGAACGTGAATGATATGGACTGCACCCTTGAAATCTTACAGAACGGCGGAGTTGCAAGCTAGTTTTTGTCAGAAGGTCGGACTGCATCCAGAACCAATAAGAAGAGCTTGTAATGATAGAGCTACTGAGATCACTGAAAGACCTTGTCGTACTGCAAGACCAGAGGAGAAAGGTCGGTCAATATTGATCAGCGGATGACCAAATCGCGCCTCGAACTACTCTATACCATCTAGCAGACAATTGTCCACGATTACAATGTCTACAACGATGGAGCCCGACCTCCACCAGATCCTCACCCCCGCTCTTTTAACCAACGTTCACGAACTTCAGTACCCTTGGCCCAAAGGTTCAACCCTCGACTGGAGCCAGGTCGGCTTCCATCTCCATACCGGCGAGTACGAGCACGACGATGACTGGAAAGCAGCCTGCCTCGAGACCGCCATCCGACCCATTCTCGCACTTGGTTTCGACAACATCCCCACCGACCTTCTACAGTTCCTGCCGCCGCCTGAATCGCTAGATTTCCCGCTTCTTTGCTCCGGCCTCATCTTGCTCTTTGACCAAGCATCTTCGCACCTCTTCGAAGGCACGGAGCGGGTACAGGCCAAGAGGTCCTTCATGCCGCTCGCTCTGCGCCTATGTAGGCAGTGCATCTCACTCCCCGCGGACCTGCGCCCCTGGCGTCTAGAGCGCTGGCTCAAGAATGGCTGGAGTTTTGAGCATGCGATCGCACGCCAATTCTTCATCTACACGCCCTTCCTGCACTCCAGCGATATCGATGACCAGGCGATGCAGCACGGCCTCATCGAGAACTACCGCGTGGCAGTCGAGACGGAGCTCGGCATCATCGACCCTGGCCGCGCGACCGCGGGCATCGTCGCCCATGACCCAACATTGTTCGCAAAGGTGCACAGGGCAGGTCCGCCGCAGGGCGAGGCAGTTAAGATGGAGGACTATGTGTTTTGGATCGCAAGGAAGGCGGATTGTCTCTTGACCAGGACGAGGGATATGGCGCTGCAGAAGCGCCGAGCGGCGGAGGAGCAGGATGAGAGAAGTGCTTCGAAGACTTAGTCATTCGCGCCAAATTCACTGTCTCCCTCAAAGCAGAGGTCAATCCGCATAACCCTTTATCCAAAGTCCGACTTCTTCCCAACACCCGACTAACGTCTTTGTCAAGTGTGGCAAACTCTGCGCCATAAATCTCTTCCATTCTGCTGTCATGAAACCCAAATGATGCATCGATGAGAATCATCCCAAACAAGCTAAGCCTTCTTCCCTGCTTTGGTCAATTTTGGCGCACCATGACCCTCGC
>JALPBY010000080.1:0-92097 GCA_026538315.1 Cryptococcus sp. GC_Crypt_6 | reverse complement strand
TGTACTAATCAACAACATGTATCTTGACAGGGGTACCCGACGCTCACATCGTCTCTCCAAGCATCAACTGCGCCCGCGTTCGCAGTGATAGAATCGCTCGTTACTGCTTTCACGTCGTTGGCCCAATTAGTCGAATCGACATACATGGCAACACACTCTTCCTTCTTCGCCATGGTGGGCGTTGCGGACCAACTTGGCTCTTTGAAAACTTATTTGGGGCAAGTACTAGGTGTATTCTCATTATTGAGATTGGGAAGAAGGATCATCGCCTGGCTCAAAGGAAAGAAAGTGAGACTAGACAGCGCTGTGGGCGGAGCAGGCGTAGGCGCTAGCGCAGGGATGGGATGGGCGAACGAATGGAGTGGTGCAGTCAGCGGCGGTGGCGAGGGCGGTAGACCCAGTGCGAAGCCATTGGTCCTCTTCCTGCTTTCGGCAGTAGGATTACCGTGGTTAATGGCAAGACTAGTCAAGCTTCTTATCGCTACCCAGCAGCAGCAGCAACTGAACGGGACATCGATGAACGGCGATGGAGGTCCAATAGATCCTACGAAATTACAATTTGCTAGAACCAAATGGGAGTTCAAAGCTGCCGAAGAGTGGGAATTATCTTTGAGCAGAGACGAAATCGTCGCTGTCTTAGAAAAGAGGGATCCGACAGGAGTTGGAGCCGAAGCAGCAAATACAAGTGCAGGTAATTCAAGTGACGAAGAGAGCGGGTGGTGGCGTGGTAGGACTAGAGATGGTAGAGTAGGCTGGTTCCCTGGTAACTACGTGAGTCCACTGGTCCACCTCTGCTCGCTTCATGCTACACTATGTCCGCAGATGGAGATCTATCATCGTTATGATGCTGACTCTCGTTTGCAGGTCGAGATCATACGGCGGCGAGATCCCGCCCAAGCTTAAAAACAGTAGAAGCACATTGTACTTTGATGCAGAGATGTTATTCGGCGCAGTGCCATTGTAATCGTCATATATGCTTGTCAAGGATATCAATGCAAGTGTGTCCATATCCTTTCTTCAGTTACTGACCATCCGTAAATACCCAGTCAAAGCTACAGTCGTTATGCGCGCTCCACTACCACTCTCTCTCCATCTTCAGTCTCACGTACGATGTTGTTGCCCTCTCGCCAAGTCTCGCCTGTCCACATCTGATCCGGGGTATCTCGATCGTCGTCCTCGTGGAGGTGCGGCCGTTCTTCTGATTGTCGATGAGAGGGTCTCGCTGCTGATGGTTCTTGATCTGCGTCTGTGTCCGCATGACGACTGGACCGTCTTGACAACCCAGTCCTTTTCGGCGTTGCCGGAGTCGACGGCAGGGTTGATTGAGATACTCCAGATGACAGTTCATCGTCGAACCTTATTGCTTGGCTCCCATCTACCCTTCTCATCTCACTGCCGCTGCTTTCATCGCCATCAGATGCGCCATTCACCGTATGGCTGTTCCGCATGCCAGGGCCGGGCACAGGTGGCGGAAGGCGTGATACGATATTTGGCTCATTCCTCGTGTTCGTTCTCGAAGTGATCGTCCGAGCACGTTGGAACCCTTTGCCGATTGGGATAGTGACCCCATGGACGACAATGCTTGTCAAAACCAAAAAGTACACCACGGGCACAATGACATCTCGTAAGTGCTGACGAGTCCCGTCATCTGGGAGCACTTCCAGAGCGACCTGAACGTAAAACACCGCGCCGACTCCGATTGGCCCAAAGAAGCCAGCAAACACCGCCTCGCGCCAAGTGGGCACCGATGGGATCCATCGAGACTGCAGCAAGCGTGAAGCTCATTAGCCTAGTACCGCTTGACGGAGCTAGACTGGGAACAGATAGCCAGCAGGCACTCACCGTGAGCACTACCCATGGCAAGCGACGCACGAGCATTACTAGAATGCCTAAAATGACTAATCTCCACGGCGTGATTTGGTATTCGTTGAATTCGGCCCAAGGCAAGATAGCGCCAATATACAAGAAGATCGCCTGGATTCAAGGTTCAGAGTCAACTTCAAACGCTTCGTATTGACAAATTCGACCCACGCTGTTCAGCAGCTGATCAATGACATCCTGGAATGCGTGATCCTCCGTTTCCTGTCGGAACCAATCGTCCCAGGTAAATGCGTTGCCCACGACAAAGCAGCAGAGGATATCGTCTGATCCGATGATACCGACCACGCCAAGGGTGAAAAAGGTGAGTGCTACGCCGAAAGAGAGGAAGGATTCGTGATCGATTAGACTGCAAGGAATCTCCGAGTCAGAATGCGATGACTAGTTGTATATGGAGGATGCCGCACGCACCTTTTCTCCTCGGCGAATCGCAATACTTTCCGTGCAATGAAGCCGATGACAGTTCCGATAATACACGAGAGTACTATTTGGTATAGCACAATGTTATAGAACCTAATGGCGTTGTGAGCTGATAGTCGTAGGTATCATTGCCATGCTTCGCCACAAACTTACCACTCTCCGACGGCGCCGCCGACAGTGTGCCAAGGATGAGAAGGCTCGTGGATAAGGATCAAGTACAGGCCGATATAGAGGAATGGGAAGCCGAGACCATCGTTCGCTCCTGCTTCTGCCACGATGATGTTGCGGACGTGAAGAGGTACGTGCTTTTCGGCAAAACGACCTGTACAACCCTATCAGCTTTCGAAAAGCCTCTCGACACGAAGCCCTTACCTTTACAGATCGAGTTAGCCAATACTGGGTCTGTAGGCGTCACACAGGATCCAATGACTAGGCTTTCCAGGAAGGTTAATCCAGGAATCAACGCCCAAATGAGCAGACCGCAGATGAACCAAGCGGTAGTCATTACCGGTCCGAGGAGAGTAGTGAGGGACATCCATTCTCTTCGCAAATACGCTTTAGGGAGGGCTATACCGGTGAATAAAACTTGAATTGCGATTACGACTCGCGTGATTTGGTGAGTCAGGTATTCCTCGTCAGAAGACCAAACGAATGGATTGAACCAATTTAATGCGATTGGTCCTGTCGCTATGCCTATAAGTGTGGCAAGGAGGGCTTCGGCTGAGAGTCATGAAGAAGCGGCTCTGTCAGACAGAGAAATCGACCTAGCTTGGGATGCGCCAACGACTCACATATGAAGAGTCGCTCTTTGATGAAGTAGCTGACAAGCCCGACGATGCTGACGTATCCCCCAGCCACCGCAAGCGATTTCGACGTCTCGGTGACATCGGTTGCGACCATTATATGTGTATGGTAGTTTAGTTATCTAACGATGTTCGATGAGAACTCAGCATTTGGATCGCGATCTTCTCTTCAATGTAGAGATAACTTGCACCCACAGTTACTTTTCTTATATGTTAAAAGACGTCCGTAGACGCCCAGCAGATATTATTCCGTAACCCAAGCTGGAATGCCGGAAATGACGAGAGTGGAAGGGGAACTTGCGGTCGCGCGGATCATACGTAGAATGTTTCTTGCAAAACTACAAGGCCATGTGCACATTGAAGACGACCGATAGGCTTTAATTGAGGCCTCGTGTTGCTGTGACTTCTATCTGCAGGTGTTATGTACGATAATGAGAGGCTGGCTGCGAGATGCCAAAGACACAAAAAAGATAAGTTGGACACAAATGAGATCACCGCCAAAATAAATCGCGCATTATTATATTAATTCATTCACTCCTCCCCTTTAACAAGGGCGATAGCGTTAGTATAACCGCACAGCCGGGGAGTAACGATGAGGAGGCGTCGCTGCTACAAGCGTGCTCATCATCACTACACTATCCTTCAAACATTGACAAGCTTACTACTCAACTTGATTCAGACCCATCGCCTGTCTAGTCAAGATGGACGAGGCAAAGCTCCTCACAGATGTACTGGCTACGGTCAAAGTACAGACTGTACAGCTGAAGAGATGTCTAGAGCAAGATCAGATCATGGAAGCCCTCAAGGCTGCGTCGTCCATGTTGGCCGAACTTCGCACCTCCTCACTCTCCCCCAAGCAGTACTACGAGCTCTACATGTCTGTCTTTGACAGTCTGAGATACCTCAGCAATTACCTCTACGAAGGACACACAGAGGGGAAACATCACCTTGCGGATCTGTATGAGCTCGTTCAGTTAGTCGTTGCTCTAAACTCGTTCAAAGCGAACGAAATAATGGCTAACGAGGTGATACTCATAGATATGCCGGCAATATCGTCCCACGTCTCTACCTCATGATCACAGTCGGCTCAGTATACATGTCCATCCCCGACGCGCCGGTGAAGGAAATCATGAAGGACATGCTAGAGATGTCAAGGGGTGTCCAGCATCCGACAAGAGGTCTATTCCTGAGACATTACCTCTCAGGTCAAACGCGTGACTTTTTGCCAGTCGGTACCAGCGACGGGTAAGTACAGTTGCAGCTGCGTCAGCGATGTACGACTGATACTTTGTCACCCCACTAGTCCCGGCGGAAACCTGCAAGACTCTATCGGCTTTGTCCTCACCAACTTTATCGAGATGAACAAGCTCTGGGTCCGATTGCAGCATCAAGGCCATTCGCGCGAAAGGGAGAAGCGCGAGATCGAACGACGTGATCTTCGCATCCTCGTCGGCACCAACCTTGTCCGGTTGTCTCAGCTTGAAGGTGTCGACCTTGACATGTACCGCACCACTATCCTCCCGTCCGTTCTTGAGCAAGTGGTCAACTGTCGAGACGTCATTGCGCAGGACTACCTAATGGAAGTGGTTATCCAAGTGTTCACAGACGATTTCCACCTCCACACTCTCACCCCGTTCCTCGGAGCCTGTGCTCAGCTGCACCCACGTGTCAATATCAAAGGCATAGTCATTGCTCTTATCGACCGACTAGCGGCTTACGCAGCAAGAGAGGCGGAGAATGAAGACCCCGAAGAAAAGAAGAAGGGCGAAGAGGAGGCAGCGAAACGTCTAGCGGAGAGAGTCAAGGGTGCTCGAGGGAAAGGAAAGAAGGTCGAAGAAGGGGAGAAGCAAGAGGTGGCTAAACCTGCCGAAGCAGACGAATGGGCAAACAACAATGCCTCGCCTGCAGCAGCGTCCAGCTCATCCCCGAAATCTCCGACCAGCCCTGCAGTCGAGAACGGTGGTTCATCAGCTTCACCAAAAGCAGCAGCTGACACTGAAAAGCATAATGGTGATGCGGTCGAAGCAGTCAAAGCAGACCAAAACGGCGTCAAAAAGTTTAGAGGAATTCCTGAGAACGTTAAGCTTTTCGAGGTCTTCTGGCAACAAGTCGTGGAGTTGATCAAGGTGCGTCTCAGGGAGTTTCTCTCGCATCGATTGTTCAGCTGATGATTTCCTCCCCGTGCAGGCTCGCCCAGACCTCTCCATCATGGACATCACGGCGCTTTGTGTGTCGTTGATCAATTTGTCGTTGAGTTGTTACCCAGACCGATTGGAGTATGTCGATCAAATATTATCCTTCGCGCATGGCAAGGTGCAGGAGTACGCTCACAAGTGAGTTTCATCAGCGTCCAAAACTTTCATTAGCTGTGAACTGACATATCGCTTGTTCAGCCCCGATCTCCACTCTCCGCAAACTACTGCGAACCTTCTCGCCCTGCTGTTGGCACCGATCACCTCCTACCTCTCTATTCTGACTCTGCTCGCTATCCCTTCGTACACTCCTCTACTCACGGTGCAACCGTATTCCACCAGATTAGCTATCGGCCAAGCAGTCGTCTCATCGGTCTTGAAGAACAACACGCTCATCGAAACTGCAGATGACGTGAGCGGCGTCCTAGGCCTGTGCGCAGTTCTTGTGCGGGATCAGAAAGACTCGACCATTGGAGGAGGAGCTCCGAGAAGAGGTCAACAGGTGGATCTGCGAGAGCTGGCAGAGGAGCAAGGATGGGTTGCTAGGATAGTGCATTTGTTCAAGTCGGAAGATCTGGCTACCCAATTCGAGGTGAGTCGGTCGTCAAGAGCTTCTCATCCTTTTAGCTGATTACTTGTAAAGCTGTTGCAAACGGCACGGAGACACTTTGCGGAAGGAGGGGAGCGGATACGATTCACTTTCCCACCCCTCATCACGTCCGGTATCCAGCTCGCTCGGCGGTTCAAGCTTAGAGAACAGGTCGTGAGTACAGTTAGAATCTAAGGCATTGTAACGAAAGTGATCACACTGACATGGATGATGTTGCAGGAGAACGAGTGGGAAACGCGGTTATCATCATTGTTCAAATTCATCCACCAGCTCATATCGATCCTATACCACAAGGTGGAAGCGCCCGAAACATGTTTGCGGTTGTTCCTGCTCGCAGCACAAGTGGCGGACGATTGTCGAATGGAGGAGCTCACTTACGAATTCTTCGTACAAGCATTCGTCATTTACGAAGAATCCATCTCTGAATCCCGCGCTCAACTGCAAGCTATAACAGGCATCATATCCGCTCTTCAGACCAGCAGAGTATTCGGTACCGACAACTACGACACTCTGATCACGAAAGCTGCTCTTCATGGAAGTAAGCTCTTGAAGAAGAGTCATCAGGCCACTGCGGTGCTGTATGCGAGTCATATGTGGTGGCAAGGGGATGTGCCAGGACGGGACAAGGAGGAGAAGGTGAGTGGCGATGTAGTGTGGAGAACGTTTGCCCAGCGCAGGTGTACTGATTGGTCCTTTTGCTCTTGTTCGTAGGCTCCGTTCAGGGACGGCAAGCGGGTGCTCGAATGCCTTCAGAAATCCCTTCGAATCGCCTCATCATGTATAGACGAAATCACCTCTGTTCAGCTATACGTCGATGCCCTAGACCGTTACATATACTATTTCGAGCAAGGGGTGGAAGCTGTGACTCCGAAATACGTCAATTCCTTGGTGGAGTTGATCACTTCCAATATCGATTCTGTGCATGGGGCCGACGTGCATGGTCATCCCTCGAGCGGAGGTGGTGGTGGTCTCGTAGAAGGTGTCGCTAGTGGCGATATGATCGTAAAGGTGAGTAAGAATTCACTTGCTTCTGGCTATCCCAACTTCCAGAATTAGATGACGTCGGGATGAGAGCTGATTGCTTATATGACGATGATTGTAGCACTTCCGAAACACCTTGACGTACATTCAAGGCAGACAGCGGCAACACACCGAGCGAGAGACTGATGAACCAAGTACTCCTAGCGCAGACGATACTAGTAACGGGGGTGAAGGAGAAGAAAGTGCCAAGAAGCCCGTTAAACCCGATTGGGACAGTGTGGATATCATTGGTGGTTGTCTCAAGATGGGTTTGGCTCGATAGAACGCTGTCGAGGTGTCGAAGTGTCGAGGTGATTATTGGGTCTTTAGTAGTCGGAGTTGGATTGAGCTGTGAACGCTATTGTATAGATTGATTTAGGATGATATTGACTCTGCCTCAATATTGCGAAGCTGTCTCTGTCGAGGTGAGGTGATGAATACACTTGATAAGTCTACAGTGGGACGATCGCTTCGACGACTATACAATGGTGACATCCCCAAAAATATGCAATGCCAATGAACGATGTACAGTAAGTGGTATGTCTAGTTCCTGGTATATACTTGTAGGGGGTACTCGTACTCGCAATGTGCCAAAACCCAAGAGGATATGTTGACTAAACTATGAATGACAGATACGGTAGTTATTGTAGATAAAATGATAGATATATGCAATGCTAAGCAAGTTCGACACTACCAGCCCCTGACGGCTGCAGGGGTCGAAACGCTCTTCCTCCTTCTTGCGCCAGCATAGCGGTTCTTGAGTTTAAGTGCAGGCTGAGACGCAGACTCGTCATCTTCCGAGCTCGAGCCAGAGGAAGAATCACTGTCTGCTCCCGCATGTGCTGCGCCTTGACTCATGCTCAAAGCCATACTTGTTCTAGTAGACCTGCCATTACCGTTGCTCTTGTTACGCGAGGGCGGAGTAGGCTGACTTGCGCTAATGATTTTCCCGTGCTGAGCACTCTTGATTGGGGTTGGTCGGACGGCTTGGCTGAACGCTGAGGCACTGGCGGACTTCTTTCGGAGTGCTTCGCGCGGTAATGACGATAGAGTAGGGAACGAGTTTGACAGTGATATCGTAGGTTGACTATGCGATGTTCGCTGGAATCGCCGAACTGGCAATGGGATAGCTGGTGTGTCGTCATCTGATTCAGACTCTGAATCAGATCTGTTCTCTGCATCCGACTCGTGATTGCCGTTGACGACAGTGCCGTTTACACCTTTGGATATCACATCGACCCCATCAACGCCTAATTCGCCGTTGTCGGCCGGCGCATCGTCTTTAACTGGAGAGGACACGGGAGGTGACTCATGTTCTTCCTCCATTATCGGACTGGAAATCCTGACGCTGTTCCTCCGGATATCTGGGCCCTTCTTATGAGAGTTGAGCACAATGGAAGGCGATGAGCCTAAGCCTAGAGCGTTGACACCGTTTCTCTTAGGCGTTTCGTCTAGTCCAGTCTCAGAGCTCAGAATGGTCGAAGATCCAGGGAACAGATTGTATGCTTGCGTCGGTTGGATTTGCGAGCCTTGCGACATGAACAATGGAGAGGGACGAGAACGGAGTGGCATCCGAGGTGATTGTTGGGTCGGTGTTTCATCGAGATCTTGCTCTTGTTCTTGTCGTTCCGAGCCTATGATCTGCTGAGACGGCGTGCGCGCCGGTAGCTGAGTTTCAGGCACAAGAGGCGTCCCCTCTTCCTGTTCTCCTTCCACCTCTTCAGGTATATCGACGGGTCGGGATTGAGACGAGTTGAGCTGATCAACCTGAGACGAGCGTACAGGTGTCACCCTTCGTGAACTGCGTCGAAAACCGTTCTGTGATGACGGCTGAGACTGAGAGGGTTGCGAGGCTTCGCTCGCTTGCGATTGAGCAGAAACACGTCGAGTGGTCATACGCGGAGATTCAGGCAATTCGCGAGAGGCGGAACGCAATCTTCTTCGAACAGGCGACACGGCTCGAGCCTGTTGACTGGCGGACGGTGCGGATTCTTCCGAAGTCGTTGTTGTCTCGTCGTTCTTCGCCAATTGCCGACCCTTTCTTCCTCGAAGGCCGACTCTGGGCGTATTTTCGGGCGAATTCTGCTCTTCCGGTAGAACTTGCGTGGCAGGCAATGGAGTCTGGTGCGAAGACTCTTTGGCCAGATCTCCCGTTGATGAAGGCGGTGATATCAGACCTTGCGAGATGACATGCCCGGGTGTATCTGAATCTTTGCGCTGGTCTCGCGCAGGACTCGCCTGTTCTGGGAAATTGGGAGTTTCGAGAGGATTCTCGTCTTCTCTGATCGATTGTTGTAAGGCAATATCACCTGGGAAGTTGGCTACAATCGGCGAAGGGCTCGCAAGCGCTGCTAGGTTGCTGAATGATCGTTTCGATTTGTCCGATGGCGAAGCGGACTGTTCGGGGGACTCGATCGTCTCCCGTACATCGACTAATTGTGGTATTTGCTGAGAGCTGAGAACAGGGGGATGTTGGGAGAACGGCATGACCTCGTCATCATCTTCATCCATTTTGTCCTCTTCTATGTCGGATCTCGCATCTTCCCCAAATTCGCCCACGGAGCTTTCCGACCCTCGTCGACCACGCCCAGATGGCCTTATGGGTTCATCATCCGACTCGACTTCACTTGCTTCCTCTACAAGCTCATCCAAATCGATGGTTTGCATAGCAGCAGCAGACTGACGAGCAGCGCGCTTCTGCTTCTGTGAGAGTGGCATTGTGAGGAAGTGATCCAGTGCGGCCTGGGAGTCGCTTATCGGGATGTTGAGACGTAGTGGTGAGGTCGAAGACGCGATGGAAGAGATTGATGAGGCCGTGGAGGAAGAAGACGAGGCGGACGCAGACCGCAGACGACTATGACTACGAACGCTGGCCGCTTTCGTTGGTGAGGCGTTGTTGTTGTGGTCGTCCTTTGCTTCACCTTTGTTCTGGTCAACTGCAACACGATCGTTATCCGACGCCGAGTCATTTTCGCTTTCAGACTGGTCGGTCTCTCGCCTGAACTGAAGACGTTGTTTCATCGGCGACTGCCTAATAGCATCTTCGTCTTCTGAGTCTGACGCCGAGCTTTCCGTCTCGATAACAGCATCAGAGACGCTGAGTCCCGAGATGGAACCGGCTTTGCGGGTTGCGAGCGCCTTGAGATGTATAGGGGGAAGACTGCGTTCTCGAGGCGGACTGACGAGAGCTGCCGGCACAGCAGGATCGACTTTGGTGGGAGAATTTTCTACCGCGGCGGACGGGGGAACGGGTTGTTTATCCTTCTGGTTCGGGGAGGCTACCGCGATTACAGCAGCTTCTCCTGCCGACTGAGAGGGGTGCGAAGTGGAATCGCGTTTACTTGAGGAATCCTGTACAATAGTCGACAGAACCTCGCCGTTCAGCTTGGCCGCGACTGGAAGAGTTGAGACGCCACCCTTGACAGTCTTGGCAATTCTGTCCAGGCGGTTGATCCACGTTTCGATGACTTCTATCGAATGTTCCGTGTGTTCATCCTGTTCCTCCGCTTTCTTTTGCGCTAACATGCCTCTGAGACCATCCACACCACCTTTGACCATGGGGCAATCTTTTTGTAGATGGGAAGGACCATTACAAATGACACATGTGCCACGTTGCGCTAGACGAGCAAGTTGAGCATTCACACTTTGACCTTTGATATTAGGTGCCCGTGATGAAGCAGAAGGTGAGAATGAGAAGGGCGTTGGAACAGCAGGGGCAACGACATTTGTGGCTATGCCTGACTCGGAGCCAGGGATAACTAAAGAGGCATCCGATGTCGAAGTGGTAGGAGGGGGCGAAGGGCTTTTCGGCGAAGAGGCTAGAGGAGCTGGAAAATTTTGCTGACATCAGTATAGTTTCATGGATCTCGTCTCGAACTCAAATGCTTACCAGGAGCGTCTGCGTCTTGTAGTGTAGCCTCTGCCGATGCAGCGTTCTGACCCTTTCGTTGTGCGGGCGTCCCCTTCTTCTTCGGCGGAGTTGAGGTTGTCGCATCCCGCTCGTCTCCCCCCTGGACACCTTGTGCCTCGGCGCTTGAAGTGACATTTGGCTCGGCGGAAGCCGTCGTTGGCAGCGTTTGGTCCAATGCAGCGAGTGACTCTTTTTTGCCCTTCTTTCGCTGCTGCTTGTTACCAGCTTTGGGAGTCTCTTGTACTGCCGTCAATTGCTCTGAATGTGTCACCGGAGACGAGACAAGCTCGTCGACCTCATCAGACGGATTGTGGGTATCGATCAATCTCGCTGATGGAGCCTCGAGGGGAGAGCCTGCTTCCTCCTCGCTTTCCAGATCGAGTGACAGTGCTCCCATGAACGTTCTGCTTGGCACTGCGTCATTGCGCTCCAGCCGCTCTACCGGTGGTGATTGTCGACTGATCGATGATGACGAGTATTTTGACCTGATGCTGGGTTCGGGGCTTTTCGGCTTGGATTGCAGGACGTGCGGCATGGAAATGGAGATGCGCTTCGATTGGACGGATGGAGGTGATCTCGTAGGATTGGCCGGCGAGGGCGATGGTGGAGGAGCAGCGTCTGAAGGCTGTATTGCATGTTCCGCGATGCCGCTGGGCTCTTGATTTGCGTCTGCGACGAGATCCGTAGTTTGATCTGCTTCATCAAGTTCCCTATCTGTAGAGTCGCCGTGAGGGGCGGAGGTGATCGTCGCTGCTTCCTTCTCCTTGCCTCGTTTCTTCGCCTTCTTGGCCTTTGTCTTCTCAGGTGTCTCGGCCATTGGCACTTCCGCTACAGTCTCATCGTTATCATCTTGCGCTGCTTCGACAGGACGACTCAGTGGACTGGGCTTGACAGGCTTGTATCGATCCAGCAACGATTTTGACTGAAGCAAGGGTGGCCTTGAGGCAGAGTCGTCAGGAGTTGGTGTTGACGCAGGAGCAGGCGAAGTCGTCGCAGCTGATTCCGGACCGACGGAATCACGCTTGCCCTTCTTCTGCTTCTTCTTTTTCGGTTGTTTCGTGGGCGACACACTCGGCGATCTCTGATCAGGACCAGGCGTATTGCTTGTCGTGAGTAAGGGTGCTGGAAATTGTGAGTTGCCCTGAACAGCTGAATCCCGTTTTCTTTTCTTTGCACCTTTGGACGTCAAGGAAGTCGATGGCGGAGTGGCAGTGAAAACTGACGCCTCAGTCCCGGGAGGATTGTCAGCACTATCAGGCCCCGGTGAGGCTGGCGATGGTGAATTAACCGAGATATCGCCCTCCTCCACCTCCTTGCCTTTCCCTTTCTTTCCCTTTTTCTGCTTCGTCAATGAAGTCGGGGTCTTATTCGCCTCCAACATAGAAGCTGATGGTGTCTTGACTTCAGCCATTTCTTTGCGCTTGTTCATCTTCGAATTTGGCGTAGGTGTTGATATGACAGCAGTCGAAGAAGGCAGATGCGTAGATGCTGATGCTGATGCTGATGCTGAAGGCGCGTACACCTTGATTGTGTTGACGCTGGAAGGGAAAGTCGCGAAAGCTCGCATACGAAAGGCAGAAAAGTCGAACTCTGTCAAACACGAGGCATGTCAGTATACAAAGGACTGAATTCAGCTTATCTCGTGAGACTTGAATTTTGATGAGTTGAACGAGCAACGAACCATCCCATATGTCCACTTCTCGTCCTCCGTCTCGCAGGTGAGCAAGTCTGATCTGTTCTGGTGTAGCGTCAACCTCGAGGCGCTTGATGGCTTTCTTGATCCATTTCCCAAGCGGTCTTTCGGGGTCTGCAACATCGTAGAACTGTGTCAGTTTCTCATTAATCAATGAGCTCGCGTCAGCGTAGGCTTCGTGGAGCTCACCTAGTCGACAGCGCCAAGTCTTACTTCCATCTGGCAGCGAGAAGACGACTTGCGGTCCAGTATAGGAGCTTGGAGCTGGCGAATCACCAGCGTCTCCAGGAGTAGAGAAAGTTGTACTTTCTCTCGGCCTATATTGTTGAGGCTGAGGCGTGCTGGGCCCAGCAACTGCGTTAGTGGGCATCGCAGCTGATGTCGATGCCTCTGTCGCTGTGGCTGTCGGCGAGGCTACAGAGCCTTGACTCTGTCTCTTCCTCTTTGCCATGGTCGCCGTGATGATAGTCAAAGGAGGTGAGCAAGGCGTTGACTAGTGTTGTTGTACCAGTCGACAGTCTCTTTTGACTTTTACCCGGAAAGCGAGGACATTTTAAATGAGGGGAGTAATCTATATTTACAAAGGTACAACCTTGCACGTGACTGCCTAAAAGTCGTTTTGGAGTCCTGGTGACAAGTTTAGTGCGATGTCGGTCCTCTCCTTCCGATCTTGTCCGCCAAAAAGACTGTATCCATTACACATCTCACGTAGTGTAAAGCCGAAGTACAGCTGGGAGACAAGCGTCTCAGTGACTGATAATTCGCCATGCTCGGACTCACCTCGTTCCGAGCGTCTAGCTCATTACGTACTACTCTCGCCATCTCAAGAACGCTCAGCACATCAACCACGTTCCTCGCCGAGTCCTCTACATCCAGCGCAAAACCCAAAGTGCCCGTATCACTTATTGCCTCATTGCGCAAATCACACCCGGTACCTATTGCCGCTGCTCGCGAAGCTCTCGAGCGCTCAAATCTCGATGTGAACTCGGCCATAGACTACTTACGCAGCTCGTCCTCGGCTAATGCGGAGAAGAAAGCGGCTAAGGTCTCTGGGCGAAGTACCAACGAAGGTGTCATTGCGTTGTCACTCCTAGGTGGCAAGAGGGTAGGCATGATTCATCTTGGATGCGAAACGGATTTCGTGGCGCGGAATGAAGTGTTCCTCAACACTGCGCGCGGCGTAGCGGAGACCACAGCCTTTCTCGACGTGCCGGGAGAAAGCGAAAAGCACAACACCGCAGCGCTCGCAACGCCAACAGCGCCAGATCCCTCACAGAGAATACCGGATCCAATACTATCGTTCCCCACCGAATCACTGCTCTCTGCCCCGCTTATTTCGCTCACGCCATCAGGCGCCACGTCCGACACAGCGCCTATACCGACGCACGACCCGTCGACGATCCGCCAAACCCTCCTTTCGTCATTATCGCAAACAGGCGAGAATCTCCGTTTGCTTCGAGCAGTATCGTTCGCTGCACCTTTCCCTTCTTCGCCAAATATCAGATTCGTGCCTGGAGCATACGCACATGGCGGGCCGTCAGACAAAGAGGGCAAAGTGGGAGGAATCATTGTCCTTTCGATCGTCAGTGCCGATTCAGAGAAACCTATCGCGAGCTTGATACATGGTGCAGGTGGAGACAAGCTGGAGAAAGACTTGGAGACATTAGCGAGAACCGTTGCTAGGCAAGTGGTGGGATTCCCCACGAAAGTCATCGAGAAAGGAGACAGGGCGGTACAAGACGAAGAGGTTCTGCTCGAACAGCCATTTATGATGTATAATGGGGACAGCAGAGCGGTAAAAGAAGTCTTGGAAGAGTGGGGCAAAGAGAGGGGAGTGGTCATCAGAGTCGTTGGGTTGAGGAGATGGGCAGTCGGCGATGAGCTTGAAGCGGCTCAGGAGACAGACACGGCGTGATTTCATTTGTGATCAAACAATGTTGGATATACGTATGCCGTTGTCATTATCATGCATAATAGGCTACAATATACACTACAAATCCTGCGCAGATTCATCAACAAGATTCTACTGCTCCTTCTCTGGTCCAGCTGCGGCTTCAGCAACCTGTTCGCCAGCTTGTTCAACGTTCTTCTTGATCCCTTCTCCTTCATGAGACTCAATAGCAGTTTCCTCGCTATCTTGACGTGCTCCTTGTCTTGCAGCTGTCTTCTCCGCTTCGCTCTCCGTTGTATCCGTTTCACTCGTTTCACCAGGTCCTTCACCTTCAGTTGGCGGAGTATACTTTTCGCCTTTACGCTTGGCTTTCTTGCTTTCGATCCATGCTTTCGCTTCAGCCTTCTTGGCAGCGTCATCCTCTCTCTTGAGCGGGATCCGCCTGATGAATAGTAGAGTGAGGATGAAACATATGGCTACACAGGGCGTGCAGAACCAAAACGTGCCGTTGATGCCGCGAGCTATTTTCACCATGAATAGTCAGCGCTTGTATCAATCACATGATGTGCTTCGTGAAGGCTCTGGAATCAAGAGCGATGGGTAGGAAGAAATTGTGAAGTGCACTTACAATACGCCGCCGTGACTTGAGCGAGCTGCTCTGTCGTCAACCCCAGATCATCGGCTTGCGTCGGATCCGCCAAGATGGAAGCTGTCATTGCGCTTCCCAGGACTTCTGTCAATCGGCTCTTGACTGTATTATTGACTATAGTCCCGCACACAGCCAAAGCTATCGTTCCGCCTAACATCCGCAAGAAGTTTCTACAACCAGTAGCCGTTGCCATGTCTTTTCGCGGTACCGCAGCTTGAATGGCTATTAAGCTAGTCTGGAAAGTCTGTCCTGCGCCTACACCGACAATCACTTGGTATCCGGCCAAAGCCGCTTCGGATGTCGAAGGGCCGATGGAGGAGATAAGACCTAGTCCGACAGACCATATAGAAAAGCCGATGATCAGGTTCCACCAATAATCGCCTGTCTTGGATTGCAGGATACCAGCACCGAAAGAGAAGAAGGTCTGCGTCAACATCAAGGGTAAAGTGAGGACACCCGATCGGATCGCGCTGTCCCCGCGAACGATCTGGAAGTACTGTGGGAGGTAGTATAGCGTCGCGTAAAAGGCGAAGCCAGACAAGAATGTGGTGGCGTAACACGCAGCCAAGGTCGGTGTCTTGAACAAGTGCAGCGGCACCAACGGCAGGGGCACCAATTTGCCTTCGACGTACAGGAACACGCCGAGAAGCGCAAGCCCGATAATCAACGGTGCGAGAACAGCAGCAGAGGACCAGGCGTATTGCGATCCAGCCCAAGATAGCGCGATGAGCACCAAGACAGCCCATGCGAGCGTAAGGACCGAGCCGTATACGTCCAACTTGCGGAGTTTACCCATCATACCGCCTTTCACGCGGCGTAAAGGCAACAGGAAGATGATGATGATCATCGCCATAACCGTCAAAGGCAGGTTGATGTACTAAGCACAATAAATATTAGTCGTGAGTACGAGAAGATGCTGGCGATTCGATACACTTACGAAACACCATCGCCAAGTAACTTGTTGCGTGAATACACCGCCAAGAATCGGTCCGCAAGAGTTTGCAAGGGCGACAACTCCTCCTGTTATGCCTTGATATTTGCCTCGCTCCTTGAGAGATACGACGTCTGATACTGCAGACCAAAGCATAAGTGCAATTCTAATTGGTCTCCTTTCCAGCGATTGTGATTGTGCAATCGTGAGATTGTGCCACTTACTGATAATCATAGACAATGTCAAGATTCCTCCTCCACCAATTCCTTGAATGGCACGGAAAATTATGAGCTGGATCATACTCTGTGGATGCGTCAAAGGTCAGTTTGTGCAAATGGCAGATGAGAATGCTACTTTTAAGCGGCTCAGGCGACTTACTTGAGCGAGAGCGCAAGCCATGGATCCCATGAGGAAGATGAACAAGCATCCTAACAAGGTGAATTTACGGCCAAAGATGTCCGAAACACGACCGTAGATGGGTTGAACGGACTATAATGTACGATCTCGTCAGTCATCATGCGTTTGCTTTCATTGAAGCGGGATTGTCCACTCACGGTGGAAGTCAAGAGGTAGGCAGTACCAACCCACGCGCTGATGTCTGCGCGATTGAAAATGCGTCCTAGCGTAGGCAAGGCAGTAGTCACGCTAATGACGGGAAATAAAGTGTCAGTATTCGGCGTTCTTCGACGACGTGTCAAAATGCGAGACTTACATAGTTTGATCGAGCAGACTGCAGAAGAGCGCGCAGGTGAGGCCTATGAAGACGAAGATGACCTGTTTGGTCGGTAACAGATTGGTCTGATCTTGCAATTCGATCGTCTTCTTCTTCTTCTTCGATCCGTCGTCGTCTGCACATTTATTCTCTCCTTCTATACGCGCTTCTTCGTCTCCGTCGGCTTCGTCCGATGCGCTCGACGAGCTACGCTCATGCTCGTGCTCGTGTTCGTCGTGCGTATGTAGTCCGTCGTCCTCCGCTCCATCTTGATCTTCACATACGAATTCGCCAGTCTCGTGTGTCGCCATGCGCCTCAAAGCGTTACGTGCATGTATTGACCCAGTCGTACTAACACGTGACAGCGGTGCGCCAGGCCTTTCCTCCGTTCCTACCGCAGGTGCTAGAGTGCTGGGATACCCATTCGATCCACGATCTTGGGCTGTGGTAGGAAGTAGGTACGATTGCTTGCGACTTGGAGCTGTACCTCTCCTAGTTCGCCCAGGACGCGTTAATGGCGTCGGCTCGCCAGTGATTGTACGAGCAGGTCCGGGGCGGGGTGATGATGGTCCTGCATCGTTCTCAGGGGCAGAAGCTGTGCTTCCAGGCATTGTAGAGGTCATCGCCGCGTATCGCCACGATCTTGAGCTTGGAATAGAAAAAATTCTCGCTAGATCGGCGCTCCGTTTCAAAGTCGGTCTTCCGAAACGCTGCAGTAATACGGTACCGATCGCTTTCGCAGCTGAAAGTGAAGCACTGGGCTAAGAGTGGCGCGATATAGGAGTCTGAAACAGCAGATATCGGGAGATGCGTGAAGCAGCAATATCGTATTGCGATTCAAGATGAAGATGGAAGAGTCAAGTCAAGATCGATGTTCGTCTTCGACGTCCTTGGGTGCTCACCTCTCGGAGCAACGGTATTCGACGCCGCTGACTGGTGTGCTAACAGTCTTTAATTAACATTTTTTGCCTTCGATCGGTCATCTCCGGTAGCGTGACCACCTGGGTAAAGGTTTACGTAAGACCAGCAAAATTGATTATTCCCGAATTGGGTAGAATTATCCCAGTCTCAATTACAGGCTGTCACCGTACTTCGGGCCCCTCGGCCGCCCTCATCGGCCGATCTGTGAACGTCTGTGAACGACAGGCCAGTCCACAGGCTTACGTAAGTTAATGCAAAGCTATAATTAGATATCTGATGACGTATGATTGACCATGAATTACGGTATTTGGATCTGTTGTCAATAAAGGATCGTCGTCATTTACCATACTGTACAAGCAGCAGCAGCAGCGGTTGTTGTGCGTGTGGGATAAGCGGTGAGCATAGCGATAAAACCATCTCGTGAGAAGATGTGACTGTGCAATTGTAGCCATAGCGATAGCTTGAGCTGATTGCAGTACAAGGTTACTCCTGCATCATATCATCCATCTTCCGTCGCCTACGTCGCGCAATATCCACACATTCGTAACAAGATGAGCACAACTACTAGTTCCGCCACGGGAGCGGGAGCTGCTCACGACCACAACTCGGCTGAGGCAGCTCATGGCGGCCAAGGATTCCTCTCCTCTCACATCTTGTCGCTGCTGCAAAACGCTCAGAACCCTAGTATAACCTCGACTCTCGCTTCGTCCCCTGCAGACACGTCTGTGCAGAGCGTTGCAGAACAGCTCTACGGGTCTCACAGGGACCACGGGCACCATGCGCACCATCTCGCCAAATCCGGCGAAGATACCACGTCCCAAGTACAAGAGAAGCAAGGCGGGCTGAGCAAGATTATGGAGAAGATGCATTTGAAGGAACATGAGAGTGCGGACGAAGGCTTCAAGAATCCCGCCGAGGAGCAGTGGAGAGCTATGAGAGCTATGACTGAGCAAGAACTGGCAGAAGTCAAGAAATGCGGACAGTGGGGCAACGCGACTCCAAGCGACCTCTTCTTGAACGTGAGCCACTCCAGTCTGTTCCGTGATACCTCGCGCTGAATGCTTCCCTAGGTCTACGCCCAATCGCTCCTGCCCCTCGAGACGGACCCGCTCAAGGACCTCTGCTCACCCTCTCTTATTGGCCAGACAGGTGTGATACCCCTGACCATCATCTCTGTCATCCCAGACATCATCGAGGTAAGCTGAGCCTCATTCCTCCGAGGGATTTCTGCCAGCTGACGGTCGAATAGCACCATGCCGACTTGATTGTCCGAGCGCAACACGAGATCTTCCTCGCTACCAGTGAGCTCTGTCCTGCCTAGTTACATATAATATCATGCTCGGATTGTTGATCCGGTCTGCGTCGATAGACTTCTGGGAGGCTTCTGGTGCTGCGCAGACTATCGTCGACGCATTCAAGGAGCTGTCGCGTCGAGTCTTGGAGCGCAAGGGCGAGAAAGTGGTCATCAAAATGAGTAAGTCACTCCCTCCCTCGTAGACGTCCCTCCCTATCAAGCTGAATCCTATAATTCTTTCCCAGTGTACGACCGCGGAAACCCGCAGCAAGTCATTGACCCCCATCAGCCTGTCGATGAGAAAACCTATACTGGAGACAAAGTCAAACTGCCACGCCCCGAAGATATTCCGGGATGTATTCTTGAGGTGCAGAACTACCATCAACCTCCTGTTGGGACGTTCCACTCCAAATACATGGTTATCGATCGACGGATTGCTATCTTGAACAGTAACAACATTCAGGACAGAGTGAGTAGAGAGCTCTATATTCCACGCTAGCTTTGCGATAAGAGCTGACCATCCTCCTTATGTCTTCACAGGTCAACGTCGAAATGATGACGCATATCGAAGGACCTATCGTGCAATCGCTATACGACATGGCATTGATATCGTGGTGGAAAGCGTTCAACCCTCCTCTCCCGCTTATCGGCCGTGTGCCGCAATACGACCATTCAGCCGGCAGAAAGGCTTACGATTTCGGTTCAGACCATCCTGTCATTGGGACCAAGGGCGATCTGGACAGTGCAGCGGCCAAAAGTCGAAAGACTCTTGCCGAGCACCATGCTCAAGCGGTCGAGCCTAATGATGGCCAGGAGATGGGCAAGAAGGAGGAGCTCTGGGATCAGAATGATCAGGGTGAGGCGGATAGGGTTGACGGGCAGTTCACCTCCGCCGACGCCATCAACAAGCATCTCAGTAAGTCACTGCTTCTCCGACTTTGAGCGCAGTGCTGATATACCATGTATTGTAGACACAGGAAACAAAGTGGACGCAACAGACACCAACCCGCCACCAAACGCAGCCTCGTTCAAGCCGATCGTGCTGCATTCACCTCATGACCCGTTCCCCATGGCACTTGTCAACAGGCCCCCTCGAGGACGTGCGTGATCACAGTCTCATCTTAGGCATGGTTGCTGTGTAGCTGATCAATACCGCTTTACTACAGGGCCCGGACATGGAGACGTCTTCGTTCCTCAAGATCAAGCATGGCTTGCAGGCTTCAAATTTGCCAAGAAGAGCGTTTTCATGTGGGTACTGAGATCCCTATACTTGTTTTCTGGTTGTGCGGCGATCGCAGTCGCGGAAGCCTGACTGACCGAGCTCATAGCCAAACACCCACCTTCAACGCGGTGCCAGTGGTCGAGGCTGCCCTAGACGCGTGTCGCCGTGGTGTGCTGGTGCAGATCTACGCTGATCTGGGTTTCAATGATGAGGTGTGTAGTGTCCCAGATCGCTTGCCTGGCACCAAAAGTTGTGAAGCGAAGCGAGTGTGAAGATGGGCTGACGGTTGTTTGCTTGTTGTCCATCGCAGGGCGAGCTGCTCCCCTTCCAAGGAGGAACGAACCAGATGATCTCGACGTTGATGTACTCGCGCCTGGCTGAAGACCAGAAGAAGAACCTCGAGATATACTGGTACACGGGTAAAGACCAGAAGACGCCTTTGAACGCGAATAAGAAGAGCAGGAACTGTCACGTGAAGTTGATGAGTGAGTGGGGTGTTTCTCTCTAACATCAAATAAAGCCTCCGCACGGTGTTGCGATACCTTTGAAACGTATCGACGGAGGACGTTGGCTGATGGATGATCTGCCTTTGTGATGATAGTCGTCGACGAGCAAATCGGGGTACAAGGGAACGGGAACCAAGATACGCAATCATGGTTCCACTCTCAAGAGATCAACGTCCTGATCGATTCTCCGGTTATCGCGAAGGAATGGAGGGAGGCAATCGACTCGAACCAGAATACATTGCACTACGGCAAAGTCTCTCATGAAGATGGTATTTGGAGAGATGATCAGGGACATGAATTGCCTGGAGAGAAGAAACCGCCCAAGGGACCTATGAAGTCTCTGGTAGGTGTCAAAGGTGCTATTCAACGAGTGCGAGGAGAAGGCGGATTCTAGAATGTGTGCGTTGCGTACGAATTTGTACTGTACCAGTAGAGAAAGTAACTTGGTTATCGTGATTGCAGAACAGATATGGATGCTGCGTATACAAGTGATCTAATTTCTAAGTTCGTTTGGAGAAATCGAAAGCCGTTCCGCCGCCAACTTCGCCTTACACACCTAGCATCTCCTCCTCAGCCCTTCACCGAGTCCATACCTCCAGTCCCAATCTCAACTTTCGGCTCAACATGCGCTTCCCAAATCCCAGCCTGGTCCCTGTATCGCTCTCGCTCTCGTTCGTCATCAGTGTAAGTGTCCAGTGCACTAGTGGCAGACTTGAGCACATCGAACAACCACGCCGCACGAGAGAGGAACACGTGCTTCTCCTCCATCACCATCGCCCCTTCGATGTTTGGGCATGAAGGGAGTACTTGTCCATCCCGAATATGCAGCCCTGAACGAATGTTTGAATCAGGATACGAGAAGGGCTGGTGATTTGGACGATGATGTGACTGGGGGATCGTAACCCGTTCGTCCGTCGCTGTCGCTGTCGCTGTCGCTGTCGCTGTCGCTGTCGCTAGCCCGTCGAGCCTAGCTCGTTTATCCCCGTTATCCCCGTACTGCAAAGATCCCAGCTGTGATGCGGGATGTGCGAGGCCCATATCCCGATTTAGGGTACTAGACCTCTTTCGACGATGACTGTTCGTCACGTCCTTGGTCTCGACCATATCTACCTCGCCTGATAATGGCTCAACATCTTCTGGAATTGATACTGATACTGACACTGGCACAGGCTCGGGGACAGGGACATGCTCGAAGTGCTCATCGAGTCCATCTCGGTCATTGGCAGTACCAGTCGCCCTCCTTTTCCTTCCTCCTTCACTAAGCTCGTCACTGGCTTGAGCCTGAGCCTGCGCCATGATCGCCGCTATGCGCTCGGACGAGACAGGCGTAGCGTACGTCTTTGAACCTACGTTCTCACGCCAAGTAGGGGTACGTGAGTGCAGCGGCGTCATCGCCATCGTCGTCGATTGTCCCCATCCCGCTCTGTACGCTCGATTGGGTGATGGTGCGAGCGATGACCGAATCGCCGTGCCATGCATGCGCATGTGTCTGTACCTCTGTCTTCGCACTTCTTCAGCACACGGAGCGCAAATCGCCTGACCCCGTCCCACAAGTAGTGCTCCAGGCATGAATTTATTGTTATTGTCGACCGCGCTTGACTGTGCGCAGATGACGCATTGGGTGGTTGGACTGCGAGCATAGGTATCTGGATGTGGGATTGTTCGAGTGTACTTGTGTCTGTTCGGCGAAATTATCGCTTCTCTGCCAACGTGTGTGCCCCAGAACCCTCTCCCTTTGACTCTCTCATCTCCCAATTCTACCTCCATACCGATATCTCCATCTCCATCCTCATCTCCATCTCCATCGACTTCACCATCATTGTCGTCTTCTGATCCAGTCTCTGTTTCTGACTCTGGAGTGAGGCTTCTAGCCCTTCTAACAGGGAAAAGAAGTGGGAGAGGTCTATCGCTCCCTCTAGATCTCTTCCATAATGCACAGGCATTACATAGCGTACCCCGCCATTGAGGGGTATCCGTCTCGCCGCAGTTTATACATTGTTTATCGCCTTTTCCACTCCGAGCAGGGAATCGTGTCGCGGCTGGTCCCGCTTTCTCATCGGTATCACTGCTCTTGTACTCTTTCCTCTTGTGCCTGCTCTTGCTCTTGCTTGCCCCTTCATCATCAGCAGGCCGTAGAGCGCTGCTACCCTTCTCACTAAACCCCCGCTTCGTCTTTGTCGTATGTTCCAATCGAACGGGTACGAGCGGCGTGGGTATGGGTGAAGCCGACAATTCTCGTAATGGCGAGAGCGAGGGTGATGGCGAGCAATACGGCCGAGGTGATTGTCTTGCCTCGTCATTCCCTTGGCGAGATTGGGGTTCAGGCGTGGGCGACAACGAAGGTTTCGTATCCTCCGCGGAAAGAGAAGAGTGAGTTGTTGCGGGCATAGCGATAAAGGTCGTTCCCGCTATTCTCCTGTACCAACGTCTCTTTTCTGGAAATCAACTATGATGCGCAATCAGTCAGCAACAGGTACACTAGGAAAACAGTGAATTATCACTCACTGTCCTCGCAATCCAATCCCGGCTTGAGTTCACGACCAAGTGATAGTGCCAGGCAACAGCATCGCAAACCCGCTCACTACCCCTGTCCTGATCTGACGTGATGTTGCGCGTCGTCTGATCTCATCGAGCACAATCTGGCATTCCTTTCATCCCCCTACCGGCATCTGGTCGGTACCTCCTTCCTTTCTCACTGCTATCATTTGCAGCTTAAACCATTATGATATCCCTCCGCGATCTAAATTGAAAATCGGTTTCCTTTGTTTTCCGTTGTCTTGTTGCAGGCGAGCTTGACAAAGGAGACCCAACGTGCGACGCCTCAATCTAATCTCGGTCAGTATTGCATAGCAATGATCAGTCGGACACTCAAACTCGTATTAAGCTCTAGCATCAGTAGATCACATTTAGCACAAGGTCAACGATGTACGGTCACATTGCACTCGAATCACACGTTGCATACGTGGACTGCCCATTATCAATACCCTTGGTTTTGAATGCAAGCGAAAGAGGGAGAAACGCAGCACACCGTCTCATTACGAGACATCGGAGACCCAAGCTCCGGGTGAGGCGAAAGGAAAATAACAAAGAATGCGGGTGGTAAGAAGAATAAAGGAAGAGCGAAACCTAAAGACGACAGACACGACAAAATCTATCGCGAGGTTCGCGATGCAATACACATGCGGTGATTTGAAGGGGGAAGAATGATCGGGGATGGTTTGTCGATTAAGCCTCCTCCTCAAGGGGGATCTCCTCATCGCCGTAGATCTCGTCGTCAGCACCTGCCTCCTGGTACTGCATGTACTCGGACACAAGGTCTTGCAAGTTGGACTCGGCCTCGGACTAAGCCATTCGTCAGCAATGATACTCTGATACCTAGGATAATTTGAAACACTCACGAATTCGAGCTCGTCCATACCCTCTCCAGTGTACCAGTGGACGAAAGCTTTTCGTCGGTACATCGCAGAGAATTGCTCGCCAATTCGCTTGAAGAGCGACTGGATTGAGGTGGAGTTGCAGATGAAAGTGGAGGACATCTTGAGACCACGAGGAGGGATGTCACTACAGGGACAAGTCAATATACACCGGCCAGCTTTGAAGATGCGCACTCACCATTGAGCGGCGGAGACGTTTCCGGGAATCCACTCGACGAAGTAAGCAGAGTTCTTGGTCTGAACGGCCTGGAGTTGGTCCTCAACCTCCTTCATGGAGACCTTGCCTCGGTAGATACAGTAGACAGTGAGGTATCGCTATGGAATGTCGTCAGATATGCGCCACTCAGGCTTGACGTTATCAACACTCACGCCGTGACGAGGGTCGGAAGCAGCCATCATGTTCTTGGCGTCGAACATTTGCTGAGTGAGCTCAGGCACGGTAACCGCACGGTAGCTTGCAGAACCCCTGGCAGTAAGAGGAGCAAAGCCGACCATGAAGAAATGGAGACGAGGGAAGGGAACCATGTTAACGGCGAGCTTTCGCAAGTCCGAGTTGAGCTGACCGGGGAAACGGAGACAGGTTGTGACACCGGACATGACGACGGAAACGAGGTGGTTCAAGTCGCCGTAAGTGGGGGTAGGCAACTTGAGGGTACGCATGCAAATGTCGTACAAGGCCTCGTTGTCGATACAGAAAGTCTCGTCAGAGTTCTCGACAAGTTGGTGGACGGAAAGGGTGGCGTTGTAAGGCTCGACGACGGTGTCGGATACCTGTGGAGGACATGTAAGTTGGTTTGAATGAGGGAAGCGGGCGTCGCTTGACCTACCTTGGGTGAGGGAACGACCGAGAAGGTGGACATCATTCGGTCGGGGAATTCCTCTCGGATCTTGGAGATCAAGAGGGTACCCATACCTGCACCGGTACCACCACCGAGAGAGTGGGTGATCTGGAAACCTTGGAGGCAGTCACAGCCCTCAGCCTCTCGGCGAACGACGTCAAGGACCGAGTCGACAAGCTCGGCACCTATGTATATCAATTAGCGGGTATAATGCAGGGCAACGAAATTACTTACCCTCAGTGTAGTGACCCTTGGCCCAGTTGTTACCGGCACCGCTTTGGCCGAAGACACTGAGAGTGTGTCAGCTGTAGTGACTGTAGGAAGTACGCCTTAGCTAAACGTACAAGTTGTCGGGCCGGAAAAGGCTACCAAGGGGTCCACCCCTGATCGAGTCCATCGTTCCAGGCTCGAGATCGATGAGGACCGCACGGGGCACGTACTTGCCGGATCCAGCCTCGTTGTAGTAGACGTTGATACGCTCGAGCTGCATGTCCGAGGTGCCCTTGTAGGAACCATCGGCCTGGATGCCGTGCTCCTCGGAGACGACCTCCCTGATAGCATAGAATTGTCAGTGTTGGGACCGAGTGGTAGTGAGCATGTGGTGATTGCAACATACCAGAACTTGGCACCGATCTGGTTACCACATTGACCGGTTTGGAGGTGAACGATCTCTCGCACTGAACGACCGGCGGACAGAGACAGGTGGCAATTGATGCGTAAAAGCGGATACGGTCCGAGCGCAGTGACGAAGCATGTTGAGGGATGTTGAGTGACAGAGACGATGGGGAGTTGTTTCGAAAGAGAGAGAGAATGTCGATATGATTAACGCAGAGTGGAATCGGGGATAGGTGAATGATTGGTAGCAACGACCAAGCATAGGATCAAAGGTGGCAGATGGGACAACATAGCGAGGAGAGGAGGAAGCACAGTCAGCATCTCGACTGATCCCTCTTGTTAATCCAGCGCAGTTGACGAGGTATGACTCACTCTTGTCTAGTCTGTTGTCGTTGGGTCGTTAGGAGGTAGAGAAGGAGAGGAAAGGGGTCGTTAAAAGAGCGTGGAGAGGTGTTGAGGGTGAAGAAGAGGTAACAATAACAGAAATTCGTCAAAGTTGATAGCATACAATGCTGGCTTCTCCTACTAGCATCAAGGTGTTTTGCTCCCTCTTCTGCTCAAAGTAACGCGTCGCGTCAACGACAGGTCTGAGCGGAGCGGCGTTTTTATCCTATTTGCCTGTTATTTTCCGGTGTGGCACCAAGCCAGATACTTAAATTTATGTCCCACTTTAGCTGCTTCTGATTCCCCTTTTCCTTGTTAACTGCTGCCTCGTTGTATTTTATTTATTTTTACTGTCTCGTGCTCACGCAACGTTTCCGTCCCAGATAGATTCCAGCCTCCACTCGACAGGTCCACCTCGGACTGCTGACTCTCTGCTCTACCACTATATCTCCCCTACTAGTCCTTCTCACTCTCCCTCTACTCTCTCCGCATCTCCTGCCTTGACCTGCGAAAATGCCTTCATCAACACCCGCCAAGCTACCTCCCATCAAATTAAAGCTCTCGCTGGGTACAGCAGCCGCACCTTCTACACCCACCCCAGCTTCCAGCTCAAGGAGGGCTAACGGCTTCAATGACGATCAGCCGGAAGCTGGGCCTTCGTCTCGTCCATCAGCATCACCAGCGCCGTCCCTCAATGGTGCTGGGAGCGCTTCTTTAGTCAATGAAGGCGACGACGACGATGAGGACGATGGCGAGGACACCGAGTTCCTTCTTCCCGACGAACCCGTATCTACCCCAGCTACCTCAGCAAGAGCCAAGTCAAGCAGGGGGAGAAAGTCACGAGGCACCCCTAGAAACAGCGCTTCCCAGCCCAAAGCAAGATCGGCAGCACGTCGTGCGCGACCTTCCGCCATTCCACCACATCTGCGACCTGAGTTATCAACACCTTCACGACCGTCCACATCACTACCGGTAACGCCAGCCTCTTCCGACATAGCAGTCAAGCTGGAAACGTCAGAAAACACTTCTCCCGACCCTCTATCCTTGCCTCTTTCTCCATCCTTGGCGCATTCTGAACTTGTTTCAGATCAACAGGTCGACGGGGAGTTGGCAGATACGCCTACGGGTAGAGGAAGAACTGGAGGACGGTGGATGAGAATTAAGAAGCCGTTCAAGGAACTGGCAAGCAAGGTCATTGTGGAGATGCGAAGGAAGGATGATGTGCGTTCTTTCCTAATACGTTTTCTTCCCTTTTCGCTGACTACTTACGACTAATGTGCAGTATGCTCTGTTCGAGGAACCTGGTAAGTCATCAGAAACGTGATCACTGCCTGGTAGCTAACCTGTCCTCAGTGGACTTGGAAGCATTCCCGGACTATCTCAATATCATAGGTGGCGAGGACAAGATGATGGATATAAGTACCATGCAGTCCAAGGTTGATAATGGGGACTATCGCAACATGGACGAGTTTGAGGTGAGCGATGTCAATACTTGTCATACAGCGTTCCTAACTCTATACAGGCGGATTTGAGGATGCTGGTCGAGGCTGCACAGAAGTTCAATATGCCCGGAAGCATACCATACAACGCGGCCGGGAGAATCCTTACCCATGGTATGAAGCATATCGACCGTGCGAAGCCTCTCGTTCTCACACCAAGCCCGTCACCGGAGCGAGATTCCGCTACTCCATATCGCGGTCAATCAGTAGCTTCTGGGCGAGAAATGACAGCCGCGCTCGAAGATGCACGCCAAAGTCTATACAACGATCCCGCGACGTACATTCCACAAGAAATGTTGTCATTTCCTCCCAACTCTCTTCAAGCCCTTGCAATCGGATGGAACCTGACCGGCGGGAAGCGGGTTCATGCCAAGCGAGTCTACAGAAGCAGAGAGAAATTCGTGGGCAAGTGGAGACACTGGGATCATGATGGCACTCGGGATGTTGCAGAAATGGAGGACATTGATATGCTGATGGAAGGATGGAGAAGTCGGAGTGGGGATGAAAAGCGGAAGGTCATCGATTGGAAAGCTGTGCGGAGACTCGACAACTGGTGGGAAATGGATTCCTCATCAATGGCAACATCGAGTGGAGTGCCTCAACCACCCGTCCCATTCCCTGTGCTGAGACCTATACGAAGCAAAGTCCCAGAGCACGATCTCGGGCCTTTCGATTGGGGCGTCTTCCCGGAGGTAGAAGCGGAAGTTGCATATTTGCAACAACGTACCGGTATTGCGGACGAGGTGGATATCCTGAGCGAGCATCTTCGACCGGCACATCCGCGAGCGGCACGGAACGCGCCGCTCCCTCCACCAAACCTCGTCAATGTGTATGACACACCTCTTAGGCGGACTGCAAGCGATTGGATAAGAGAAGTGTGTACGGGCGACCCTAAAGGAGAAGCGTATGTCCGCAGTGTGGAGCGTTTTGTCAGAGGCGCCATGGAGCCTGCTCCAGAAACCTCGGAGGACGCCAAGCGACCTCGAGGCGACGACGAAGATCGCATCCCACTTGACGAGTATGTGATGACGAGATATCACGACGGTGTGCTCAGTTCCGGTGCTCGAGCGATCGTCAACAAGACTGCTCAAGCATTAACATCGCTAAATCGACCCGATTATCTTCAGAAGATGGCGGCACAGGCGTATGCCCGGTTGGCACTGCGTCAACTTACTTCCCCCGCGAATCCAATGGATATTCAACCTTTGCTCAGGCACGAGCAGGACTTTTTGTATCAAGGTGTGGGCGGAAAGAGCGGTGTGAAAGAGGGTCTGGAATGGGTGGGCAAGGAGATTGCAAGGCAGGTTGGAGTCCGAGAAGAGCAGCTGGCCGCTGTGGCCGTGGTGAAAGCGGAAACGACTATGGCTATTGACGGTGGCAAGCGCAAACGTGAGGCTGGGGAGGTTGATGCGGGCACGACAGAGCAAGAGGCAAAGAGGATCAAAGTAGAGAAACCGCAGTTGGACGCTTCGTCAGCTGTATCATCGCCACTCACCGCTCCGCCTGATTCGCCTAAACCCGACAATCCGCCTTTGACGGCGCTCACGAAAGTCAATGGAACTCCAGCTCAAGCTCAAGCTCAAGCTCAATCTGCATCTGACGAAGATCTTCGTCGACTTCGATTGGAGTTAGTGGCATTGAGCAAATTCTACCCGCTTCCAGCGCTGAAGAAGATGAGTAAGGAAGATGCGGCCAAATTGCTACCCGTCAACGTTAGGGCGTTGATGAGTGTGAGGTCTGATAGTCAGTAGTCCGGCATCATTGTCTATTGGTGCCTCGCCATAGCAGGCGAGTAGAATGCTCAGCATGATGCAAGTTATCATGAGACATGTGTTGTTCTCTTTACTCGGGGTACTATATGTAACGATGTACCAATCTTAGGACAAACAGTTGTCCAAGCGATGACCGCATGCGCGCTTCATGGCAAACTAAAAAACTCTGGTTGGAGAGTCTAGATCTGTTGCAGCCCTATTCAGTACTCAATTCATGCTTACTCGAGCACTCTGATATACTTGCCCATCCGATAGACGAGGCACATCTACCACCCAATCACTGGCGAGTAAGATAGGTGTATATCGCGTCCATGTGCTCATGGTATTCGCATTCCGCTGCAACCCCCATGATCGTATAAGCGGGATCCAGTCATATGACTGTTTGCGTGTACCAATATGTACCAAGAATCGGGTTCACAGTGGCTCGCGTATCATGCATAAAACCCATTTGTACGAGGACTTGTACTCTCATCTCATCTCACAAGACGTCTTGCCTTGCTTTCGCCGCCTCATCTGTCAACTCAAGCAGCCGAGTGATGAAAGACCATAAATTGGCCACTACCGACCAAAACACCACGACCGCTCTGTCCAAACTGAACATAGACGCCGCTGCCACGGGCGTCCTGCCCACGTCCACGCCCACGTCCACATCTGAGTCAGTGGCGGCAGCAGTAATCGAAGCGGATTGTGAGAGTGTGGAGGAGCCCGAGCAAGAATGCGTGGTGTGTTACTCGTGCACTGCTGAGATACGCCTCGATGCGAGTAAGCGCAAACAAGGAGGTTTAGCCGGTCAAGCGGCGGTATGGGCGTGTCCTCTGCTGAACTGCAGTGTTTGCAAGTGTTTTTCTTGACTTGCTCTGCCATACTGTAGTTATAGCTGACTAGGCGTCGTAGACTACTGCATCAAGTGCCTTGTGCGATGTGCGGAATACGATGTGGATCACGCCCGACGCCCTACTTGCGTGGTCTGCCAACGCCCATGGGTACTGTACGACGTTCGCCGCGCTATCCGCGATTATGATCCGGCTTTACTCGAGTTAAGCCTTCAATTGCGCTTGGTGCCGTGTCTCCCCTGGCCGTGGATCCAGGAACGCATCGAAGCTTTGATGGGGTTCTTCGGGCTCGATACCGCTGTCTGCTCGCAAATGTACAAACTAGTGGAAAAAGAAGTCACAAAATTACTAGGTGTGAACCATCCAGAGCTCAAAGATCAGGTCGAGGCATGTAAAATTGAAGCCCGAGATCAGTGGTGCGCTTTCCGACAGTTACTCAAACAAGACCAGGAATGCGAGCTATACATGTCCCGTATACCTTTGGACGTCATGCAGGTAGCTGTACGCGCAGGCCATCGTGCGATCGCGTATCATCCCGTCGCTCAAGTCATCGACGCGCGATTGTGTATGCTGATCGAATGGGTGCGACGAACCAGGGCGCCCTGGGACCCATGGTCGACAAGTATCGTGCAGTCTGCACCTCGGGTTGTACCGCGACCTGCGCCTCCGCCACAAACTCAAGCTCGGACCACAGCGCAGACGGCACAGACCGCGCAAGCAAGATCGCCCTACGTATCTGCGGACGGAATAATCCAGCGGTTGACCGACGCCTTTGCGCTGCACACGTTGATGGCGAGACTCAAAGCTCGTTCAGCCTATCATCGGATGGAAGGGCGTATCGTCGACGTCATGCTGCTCCGACTAGCGTTGATACCAGAGGACGAAGGCTGGTTGCCGAATCAGGATACGCTCAAGGACGAAGTGATACCTCTGATCAAGTGGTTGAGGCGGGCTGAGCCAACACCGGAATTCGTCGAGAGTTTCAGTAGGCATAGGTACAAGCGTCTTCGAGCGGTGCGTAAAGCTCTCCTCTCTTGCTGCGCCCAGTGCACCGCGCTTTGTCGCCATTGGTCTACTCGAGTGAGGCGATACTACTGTAGCACTAGTAGTCAGCTCGAGTTGCACGAGCTGATATAGTATACTGTACCGCGCTCTCGCAGCTCCGCCACTCTCACGGCGACCGCCACCGCCACCGCATCGACATCGTTCCTGAACCGCCCGTCGAAGCTAGCTTCAACGCCAACGCCAAACCCGATCCCTGTCCCATGGCTTCGCCCAGCACACAGCCAGTGGCAGCGGCAGAGGCAGAGGCGGCCCCACGGCCGGATTTACGATGGGAGGCTTCAACGTTGTGCAGTTACAGTTACAGTCCAGCCCACCCTTCTTTGACTCTGCCATTCCAACTGGACGTATCGGGGAGCTTGGTCTTACCGGTCGTACGATTGAGCTCGCCCAGTGCCAGTGCTAACGCTAGGGAGCCATGGCGAGAGCGAGAGCGGGAATATGAGAAGGAGACGATCATCTCGCTCTTCGCGCTTCTTCGACCGCGCGTCCCGTCTGTTAATCCCGCGATCGATCAGTCAGAGGAGATCATGCGTCATTTGGACGCGTGGATTCAACTTGCTATTGATGCCCCGAGCCACCTACCCGAGAAACAGGTCAGTCAACCGTTCCAATCTATCTTTCTCCCTGCCTTCGTTCTTAGCTAGTCATCTTCAGGAAGGAACCACGACCACTTGCTAGCTGCTAGCTGCTAAATACAACTCCCTCGCCCAGATCATTCACGACTTCTGCCTTGAAATGCGATGCCATATCTTCCGATCCTCAGCAATCGTCAGCCACGCGCTCAATCAGCCGACACCCGATCAATGGCTCACCATGTGGGAATGGCTCAAGCGCTTCAACATCATCCTAGACCAGCGGGTCGAGGACGTGGCCCGGCTAGCTGAGAAGGTCTCACAGCAGAACGCGAGGACGAAAGATGAACTTCATGGCTATTGTGAATGATCAAGCAAACGAATACTGTCTATACTTTGTTCTCGTAATATCTAAATAAACGTTGTTCGAAGAAGAGTGGGCAAGACCTCTGGCCACGTCCGATAAACAAACAAGATAGCGATTGATATGCATTTCTTCATCTTGTGTCATGTCTGTACCCTATGTTGTTGACGTTCGACGAATACCCAATTCTATTCAGCTTTCTCCTTATCCACCTTTGCAGCAGTAGTCAATCCCAGCCCGCCTTCCTGAGTCCTATAGCCTTCGTCTCCAATTGACCCATCACTTCCCTCACGTTTATGCGAGCCAGTATTCTTTCTTTGCTGCAACTTGACCAAACCCTCGTCGTCCGCAGCCGGCAGAGATACTGTCGTCCCCACAGGACCATCTCCTTTCTCTGAGCCCGATCCGCCAGGAGAAGTAACGGCTGAATGATCGCCAGATCTCAAATTTGTCAGGTCATGGTACGATCGACCTCGACGACGTCCTTTCGGGCCTCGTGGGCTAGCTGGGCCCGATCGACGGGTATCAATGATAGCCAGAACCTATATCCGAGCGTCAGTCAATGTCACAGGTGCGATCTTGCTACGACGGTTGTAACACGTCTCTGATGAGGAAAACCGATCCCCACTCACATCGTCATAATCCACGTCTGCCTCGTATTCCTCATCATCGTCCGACTCTGCAGGACTTGTAGGCGCAGTTGACGGTTCGCTGCGAGCCTTGTCCATCTTGGTGCCTCCCCAGACGGATTGCCCGACGGCAGCACTTCGATTCCAGCCTACAGACTTCGTTAGCCCGAACAAGCATTTGACCCCCAAAGCATACGAATAGATTACGCACCAAAGATTCTTTCGTCGAGCCACAACATTGGGTGCGAGAGAACAGAAGAATCTGCAGCCTGAGATTTACGATATATCATGCCTGGTGTACGACCTGTTTGCGGCACAGATGCAGAAGGGAGAATGCGAGCCTGAATAGGTATTATGTCAGCCTCGAGTTGAGTCATTAAGGTGAATGGAAGAAGAGGAGCGGACCTTTTCGAAATTCTCGTATAATCGCGGACCGAATTCATCTGCGATCGCCAATCAGCAAATCATCACGCAGAGTGCCAGCTGATAGCGTACTCACCAATGATCTCGCTTATTTCATTAGCAAGACTTTGTCTCATTTCCCTCAGCTTGTCCACTTCGCGCTGATTCCCCGGCCATAGTGACAGGAACAGTGGACGGAGAGATCTGTACGCACATCGGTCAGATCAGTCATCCCAAGTATCATCTTAGCACGAATAGCGAAGTTCAACCCACTTGAAAACATCCATGCCGGCTTCGCCAAACTTGAGCGTCGCTAGTGCCCATCCAGGAAGGCAAGCAAAAATGAAGAACGGCGTCCAGTGCCTCCAGGCAGGTGCCAAGTCATATCGGTATGCCAAATAAGTGGCGAGTATACAGTAGCAGATATACAGTACAGGTGTGACAGCCAGGGATACGAGGACTTTCCATGTCGCCAAGACATCTCGACCTGTTATCTTGACCGTTGACGCAGCGAGCGCCTCTGAAACCGAGAATATGGGTCAGTAGCTGTCACACCCAGCCAGACAAACCACCCACCTTTCGCTTTTTGTAGACTGATAACTTTGGCGAGGATGAACACTGGGGCATGCAATATAGCTCCAGGAAGAGCCAACATTGACCACCACAACAGCAGCCCAGTCCGGTAGATGAGAAGCAAGCCAGCTTTAAAGCTGCGATTCGACGCTCGCTCCACTTGGTGATCGGCGATGCCCATGTCCCGAAGAAGCCGATTGTATGATATCACCTTTTTGCGAAGCTCGATGATCTTTGGCTCATTCTGGTAATGCAAGTAGCCTTGCATGAATCTTTTGCTAAGCTCGACAACCTGACCGAGAGTCAGGTGTTGGCCGGGAACACGATACAGTCGACGTGCGGCTTGGATGACCTGTGACACCGTTAGCACTATTTGACAAGCAATACAAAAATAGCTCTCACCTGCATGGTTTCCCAATCTGGCGCACGAAGAGTGACGGCTCTCAGACCATCATGCACCTGTTCAAGCAGCTTGCCGCACGACTCTCGCTTCTTCGCGCCGCCCTGCTTGAACAGATCCACCAGCTCGGGATCAACGGATATAGGTGGACCAAACTCGATGACCGCACGAGAGCGGAACTTGTGCGGATGAAAATAGGACAATCCAACGGGCACAAGCTTCACATCGAGGTTCGGATTCTGAGCCATCGCACCAAGGGCCATGATAGAGAAGCCGGCTTTGAGCGGAAGGAAGTCGGTACGGTCGTGAGAACCACCTGAAGCAAAAGGTGATGAGCTTAGGATCCGGAAGTAGGCTTCTAGAGCTCACCTTCGGGGAATATACCGATGGACCCGCCCTCGTTCAGCCTCTGAAAGACTGCGCCGTAGGTCTGTTCCTGCTCTACATGAGGCAGTACCTTGTATTCCAAGCCCTCCTTGCTTTCGGCCTCGCTCCTGACCCGCGCGGAAGCTTTCACATTGGCACTACCATCTTTGCTGGGAACGACAAATTCCCCTTTCAGGCGGAGTTCTGTATCAGAGATAACCTCTAGGACTGTCGCAGATGCATAGGCGGCGGATTTAGGCAGAACAAGTTGCATTGAACCTTTGACTTGTGTTGTGAAGGCGGTGTTGAGACCTGTCACAGTGAGAGGATCGGATTCTGAGAGGACGATACGGCCTTTGCCTGCTTTCGCATAGTCCGCGGCTCGAGCGACAGGGACTGTATGGTATGTCAGCTGATGTCATATGGTGTCACGATGCATCACTCACTGCTATCCATGACACGAGCTACAGAGCCAATGAACTTCCTATCCATGCTCTACTCGAATGTCAGTCATATATCAACGAGCCTGAAAATGACCAGCACGACACACCTTTGCCGCCGTAAGCACCGCGACTCGCCTCCCCGCCTCTTTGCGCACCTCGGAGAAGAGAAGGAGGGGGTCGAGGAACTGGTTCGCATGGGGTCCGCAGATGAAGAGGACCGGGCCATCTTTGGGGATATTGAATGCTCCTCGAGGTCTGTTCAACCGAGCTCAGCATGCTGCGCTAAAGTAACAGAGGCATGAGAAACAGCTCAGACCTACCTGATCTCTCGGAAAAAGATGTTGATGATGACTCTCCAGAAGAGGAGGACCAGGTCATCTGTGGTCACCGAAATAAGAATCAGCGTGGGACACGGACAGCTCGTGGATTTCTGGTGGGACAAAACCGAAGACGGAGATGACGTACATGCAAGTCCTGCCGCCATGGTGATAAGCCCACTTCTCCGATATCAGCTTGATCTTTGTTGTTGAACGATGTTGTTACTTTGTGAAGAAGTGTGCTGAGAATTGACGCAGCAGAAGTTTTGTGGATACAAAGGTGTGTTGTGACGTGTCCCCACAATTCCAGCGGCGGTTCCCCACAAATCACTCTGAGATAGTATCTGACGTCGTTGGACACGTCACACCGGATATGATGCGTTTCTCGCTCTGCACCTAGGAGGAGAGGGACGCAGGGGAACGAGTCGAGTTGGCTATCGTGATGTCTGAGATGGATTGTGTCTGTTCACAAGTTGGTGGGGACAAGGATATTGGTTGTTGGCGCAGGAAACTTCATTTGGGTTAACAATGAGTGGCGAGAGGTCATAAGCAGCCACGTGGCGAATCACGTGATTCAGAATGGAAAAGTTGGGATCAGTTATCACTGGTAAACTTGTCTATGACATTGTAATCCTATTGTTTACCACTCCGTCAGGCCACGCACGAGTATGCTGCGACACGCAAGTACAAGGCTTGGGACTCGGCTGTCATCGAGCGGGAGCATCATGCGGTCCAGCTCAGTATGCTGCATGGTAGTACGAGAGTATCACGGCGATCCTGGACCGTCATCTACTTCAAGTCGACACGAGCGAAGAAAGCAGTTTCAACAATCGGCTGCTCTGAATGAGGGCAGAGTCGCCAAAAAGGCGGACAGGAATGTCCTCGAGCAGCTGCTTGACGCACCTCCCTCAAGGCAGGTACGGCCGCCGCCTCCGGCCAGGTCAGATTCTGTCGAACGGACGTCTAGCACTTGGCCTTCGAGCAAACGCGCCGGCCGGCCTGAAGCGCGCTTCCCTGTAACTCGTGGGCCTAGGACTCCTCAAGTTTCCTCACCACAAAAAGAAATAAGGACAGATTCGTTCCGGCACCGAACGCAGGGACCCCGGGCAACACATGAGGAGAACCCCTACACAACCTCAACACGTCTCAAGCGATGGATCGAGAAGCATCGTGGAATCATCAGTCCCACCGAGACGGAAGAGGTCATCAAGCTAGTCACTGATGCGCCTAGTCATATGGTGAACGCTCCTGTGTGGAACATCCTTCTGGGTTATATGGGCAGGCAAAAGATGTTGGATAGGATGTGGAAGCTGTACAACGATGTGAGTAAAATATCCATTTTTCGTTCGTCGGCCATCTCTTAGTTTGGTTCACTGAATGTGCGAACACCTGCAGATGAAAAAGCGCGGAGTCAAGGCTACTTCACGAACCTACTCCACCTTGCTCAACGCATACGCCGGAGTCGCCCACAATTCGGACAGCGTAGACTACGCGACTCGACCACCTGAAGAACGTACTCTTTCTCGCGTTACGATCATTTATGAGCACGCTCAAGCGCATATCAAACGGTGTCAGGCTACCTTGGCTTCACAACAAACTGAAGCGGAGGTCAACAATGTTGTCGGTTCGAGTTCGTCACATGGAACGCTGGCCGAAATGGATGATGGCGCCAACGTCGATACGTCGATCTCCAGTGAGGTCGACCTAGCACCAACGAACGCGTACCTCAAGTATCTCGGCCGACATGGAATGTGGAACGAAATGCAGCGGGTCTTCCTGGCGCTCGACAACTCCGGCCTATTGGCTCCAGACGCTCTGACTTACACGACCATGTTTGCGAGCTTGTATCACGTGAGCAGAGCAAGGGAGAGGTCGAATGGAAACGCCACCGGCAAACAAGGCTTTGCGGTAGGACCGATTGCGAGAGGATTGTGGGATCAATGCGTTCGTCATCTTGGTCAGGTCGAGGCGAAACCCTCTGCAAGGAGACCCAGCAACGCACCCGGCATTGATAACGCACTTCTTAACCATGTCTTGAGATGTCTTCTGCGGGGTCGACCAGAAGATCAACGTCTCGCGATGGAATTGTCACAGCAGATCTGGGGTCTTGCTGCTCCTGGACAAGCGACTATCTCGGCTCCCTCGGGGTCCACACCCAATTTGTCATCCGGCACATCGTCACTTCCAGCTACGATGATTTCTGGATTGCCGCGTCTATCAATCGACCTCAAATCGGCTACATCCCTCATCTCAATGCTTTCTTCCTCACGCAAGCCAACGCTTGCGACGCACTTCACAATGTTATTCCTTTCCGACACGTCGTTACAGCAGCAACTTGACATACATTTCTTCCGCGCTGCGATTCACGCATTGTCTGAGACGGGTGACGTGCAAGCGATCATGGGCATTTTAGACTCGTATCAACCGCCTACGGGCAACGAAGGGTGGCACGTCGGGATATGGAAAGACGCTCTGTTATCAGCGAGATGGGCGGGAGACTTTTCTTGTGCTCTGGCTATCTTCAGGAGGGCCTCGCATCTACCCGAAGGCGCGGAGCTTATCGATCCCCGGAACAAGAGCGCACCCGAACTCAAGCCGTATAAGTGGGCGCCACCAAACAACGCAGCCAGAGACGTCAGAGGTGCAGTTTGGTTCAAGCCTAAAGTCATAGAACCCGACGCATTCATGCTATCCGTGTTGATCAGGACTGCTATGCAACAAGGGACGGCAGAGGTAAAACAGGCTTTAGCGGTTTATCGCTACCTCCAACAGAATGGAAGCATTGCGGATTCGACAGGAGCTGGGATAGGCAATGTCAAAAGAGCTGCTGATGACAGGGCGACGCTGGCAAAAGATGTGGAGCGGGCCATGGAGAGATCGGGATAGAGCACGGTGTGAGAGAACTCCGGTCGGGATGATCACGAATAGTGTAGCACAGTATGACAGTATGATCGTAGATGCCACGCCACGCTTCTCTGACCGCATTCATCATTGACTGATATCGGTTGTGTACCTGATCTCCTCCTGTAAGCCAAGTGACACGTGCACAAGTAACCGAGTCGACTCGCATCAAGGCTTCGCGTAGGTCTTGATTACGGTACAGCAGTATACAGTGCTGTACACAGCAGCTTAATGCACTCTTTAGGAAAGAAGAATATCGGGACAAGTGCGGACAGATTTCAAACTGAAACGTAAAAGATGACGCACGACAAAGTGCGCTTATGTTACCGGCGGCAGCTGTTAATTTCCCCGCGCAGCATTTAGATGAATGTCAGGTATCTCAGGACTCAGCCTACGCAGCATTGCGTAGCAAAGTAAGCATTGATCTGCGACAGGACGGCACGGCACGGGCTGGGTATCTACTTGTAACCTCGGAACGGCCGCGGTGAGGTTATAGCTTATGCAAGGTCTGCGCTTCCAGCTTTGACCTTTTTCCTGTTTTCGGTACCCCGATACTCGTTTCCAGGAATGATCCATGTGATTGGGTAGACTGCGGCTACGATCCCTGAAAAAGTGGCGTGGCGGACGTCTGGTTTTCAGTCTATCTGTGTCTAATTTTGGGCTAGAGTCTCGATCATGGAGCGAGTCGGAGATATACGTTATGCACGGCGACATAGCTTCGCGAAGCGCGACACAGGTTGGGGGACTGTCGCATCGCATAGCGCAGCTCTTGTTGCATCGGATGGCGCGCTAGGCTCCCGTCCTTCCCGAAGCGTACAGCTCTCTATGCTGTGAAAGTACAAAGAAGCTATGGCGAGAACGCTCCCTATGTCGGTTGCACCCTTGGCGTAGCTGGATCAGCGACGCAAGTGACGTATGATATGTCAAAAGATGAACCAGAAAAAAAAACGTGTGCTTGATACCCGTACCACTCGGAGCAGCTGTATCTTGCGCGGATGACGTCTTACGAATCATCCACACCTTTGACCGCTGCGTAACGAAACGCAACGCAGACAAAGCCGCGCAGCTCTTTGTATCCAACAGCGACTCTCCTTTCAAATATCTTCGTCATCCAGTCCTCCTCCATTGCATATAAGTAAAGACTGTCTGAACGCCCAACCGCAAAGCTGTCTCGTCAAATCCCCCGTACACGAACTCGCTCCGTATACCCAAGACCGCGCACTATCACTCAAACGCAGAATCAACAGCGTCACATATATAACCGTATCAGAGAACATACACCCAGCATGTCCACACAAACGGAAACGTAAGTAGACTCCTCACATACATAGGACTTACTGAGCTGACAACCGGCGACTGTGTAGTCAGAACGGCAATGGCAACGGACATGAGAATGGAGACCGACCATCTCCTTCTCGCCAGTCCAGCACCCCGTCCAACACTAATAACCAGAACGGGAACGGAAACGGAAACGGAAACGGCATGGACGTAGATGGCGCTCCTGCGAGCCCCGCTCAGACAATAGGTCAAAAGCGTGCAGCTGAAGACGAGCCTGAGCGCGAAGATGCGCGAAGCTCTACCGCCGACAGTGGTGGTGACAGTGGTGGTGGTAGTGGTGGACTCTTGAACGGCGGATTGTTAGGAGGCAAAGAAGGTGGCTTGTTGGGAGGTAAAGAAGGTGGTCTGTTGGGAGGCGTCACTGGTGGAAACGGAAAGGGCGGATTACTCGACGGCGTCACTGGCACAGTGAACGATACCACGGACATGGTACTGCCTGCCGGTAAACACCAGATGTCGAAAGATGTCGCTTTGAACCCGCTCCAGAAACGACGAAAGTTCGGCGAGCCATCTACTGTTGACGCCTTGCCCGTGGACACGCGAAGCGAGGAGCAGAAGAGGTTGGACGACGTGGGCAAAGACCACAAAGGCGATTCAGGCAGTCTGCGAATTCGTATCGAGTTGGATCTGGACGTCGAGGTCCACCTCAGCGCACGGGTCAAGGGTGATATCACCATTGGCCTTCTTTAGGCGGACAATCTCCGTTTTGTTCACCACACATTATCTCACCTCTTATCTCGATTTATCAGTATATACGCTCAGTAGATACATTTTGTAGCCAGAAACGATGCATGTAGCCATTCTTCATTGTAGATGAGCTTTGCCTCACTGACTCAGCTCGTCCATTGTGCAGAGACGGTCTCATTCTCAAGAAGGGAGAGTGATATTTCAGATAAAGCAAGGACGATGGCAACCATTACATCATCAGCCTGCGGACTGGAGCGAGTCCATCATCACTGTACACGTATATAGTCCTACTCTGGAGACTCATCCCCCGCTCTCCCCCAGAACCATTCACTACTCACATACACATCTCTATCATCTAGCATAGCAATCATGTCAGAGCAGAACGAGACGTAAGTAGCTTCTCGCCGCATCATCCCGTCATCGTCTCGAAGTCAGCTGATTATGTCGATAACAGCCAATCCAACCACAGCCGTTCTCCATCCCGCCAGTCGAGCCACGACGGCGAGCGTGATGGTGAACAACAACCGCTGATGCAGGCCCCGGAACAGCGACAGCAGCGAGCGCAAAGCGGCGGCCAAAAGCAGCTAGAGGGGAACGACAGTGCGAAAGGCAGCGCCGACGATGCAGCAATGAAACAAATTGGTCGTCGCAAGCACACAAAGACGGTCAATGACAAGGCCCTCGCGCCAATGCCGATGACTCAAAGTCTTAATGGCACCATGACCGATACGCGCACTGAGGAGCAGAAGAGGCTCGACGACGTTGGCAAAAGCAAGGAGATGGACAATAGCAGCTTGAAGATCCGTATCGAGCTTGATCTGGATGTTGAAGTCCATCTCACCGCCAGAGTCAAAGGTGATATCACCATTGGTCTCATGTAGTTGACACTGGCTCTTGCATCTTCCACTTTGTAGCTTACACCTCGTAGTTTTTCATTCCGTTTGAGTCATTCAGTCCAGAATAGATTTGATGCAAGACTTGTACATTACCATGTTATTAGCTTTTTCATACAAGCCAGTTGTCAGCCTACATGCTAACAGCATGCATACATATCTTTCGAATGTGAGCAGTCGAAAACCGGTTGCGTATGCAATTGGTATTAGCATCAACTAGGCTGTGTCGGTCAGCGCCACCTACTGCGCGGCGCAGGGTATTTAGGGAGTTAAATTACAGTACCCTCGCTTTTTAGACACTTCTTTTGTACCCTGTTTCCAAAACTTGCGCATTTACGTCACTACTAAGAATGTCAGAGATCCCAATCGTCAAAAGAGGCAGAGTCTCGGTCAACGGAGGAGACAGAGTACAGCATGATCCGCAGCGTGGTCAGCTTCACAGCTTAGCTCAGTGGTTTCATTCATGAATGAGCTTTCTTCGCTGTTCGGAAATGAGCATATTCACTGAGATGAGATAATCGAGAGCTGTTTTGCATCTCCCAACTCACGCTTTTTGTCGATTCCAGCACAATCACAGCACCCGCTTCGCCGTTCACCAAGCCCTCGCCATGGTTCTTGGTCTTTTGAGCGCCATCGCCGCTTGTCCGGCCATCATCGGAACCACCGAAGCGGTCAAGCATGGTCAAAACGCCAATGCGCGAGAAAGACATAGAGGTCAGAAAGTCAATCTGAGAGTGAGGTTGCCAGAACTGAATGCGTACAGCGCCAAGTTTGACGGTGCAATGGTGGTCTTGAAGGATAACAAGGTGGGTTTCCACTTATGTTACAGGAGCGCAAGGATCGATGCCAATTCTGACTTCATTTGATTCTGCTTTTGTTAGCTGTACATCCAGCATGCGTATTCAGCGTTTCCCCCGGGCTCCACCCACCCTTTTCTGGGCTACTACTTGCCTTACCCAGCGAACCAAGTCAAGTGGAAGACTGCAGGATGGAAGGGCGAGGGACTGGTCAGCACGATCAACGAGGACAACATGCTCAACTGGATCTACGTCGACGCTTCGACTTACGAAGTGAAATACGGTATTCGAGCAGTTGCCGAGCAAAATTTTACTGGTCCGTGGGACTGCACGAGTATTGATAAACGACTCATCTTCGAGGGATGGGAAGGCTTCGTGGCTGTGCAGGAAGACGAGGAGCGTGATCTGTGGGCACTCTACTTCGACAGAGGCGACGACGGGTTATATCAAGATGGGCTTGTTGGCGATACGGGCATCGACGGAAAGCAAGTCAGGATGCTCGAAGTCCAGCTGTTCAGAGTCGAAAAGGAGAAGACCAAAGAGGTGGCCGTGGAAGAGCGAATCGAGAGATTGAAAGCTATGGCCGGCAAAGCGAAAGCAGAGCAGGAAGCGGCTTTGCACGCTTAGCCAATGGCAACAACAATATATACTGGGGTCATGACCTCACATCGAATCGTTGTCATTGTTATGTGCAGCGGCAAAAGCTCGTGCAGCGAGACTAGATAGACGACAAAACGTCGATATCGAGTGGGAACACCACTCGAAGGGAGATAGTGCCTGGTGCCTACCGTCGTATCTTCCCACACTTTCAGCAGCATGCGCAGGTGGGCAACGCGCTTTCGAGTGTCCAGCATGCCGCGGGTGCTGTTATCTCGCAATTGGGTAACACGACGTGGAAACAGCATCAGGCCCAATCAGCTCAGCCTAATTGACGACTTTGATGGGACTAGCCCTATCATTCAAGCAGCCTGGATCGCGTAGTCCAGGCAAACAATGAAGCATTTTATGGCAATAGCAGGACACGTGAATTCATGATAGGCCGTTTTAGTCGTCATGATCGTAATTTGGTAATAGGTACTACAAGGATGCACAATAGTTCCCTTCTATAGATACACACAAAACTGAACAAGGACATCTAGTGTAAGAGTAGGAAGATATCTATAACTCTCCGCTGCGAAGTTGCTGGATCTCGCGGAACGACGGTGGAAAGAAAATCCTCGTCAATCCTCCTAACAATTGTATACGGTAGTAGAGATGCATCGACCACACTGTCGTGAGAATAACGAAGAAGGCGATGGCTATTGTCACTGCGGGAACGTATTCAATGTTACATCAGCTCTACTTTACAGTGCAGACAAGCCTAGCACTTACATAGTATTTTGGTGCGCCTGCTAATCCCTTCTTCGACCGGGCGAGCAGATACAAGCCCCCTTTTCATGCTCTGCACTACACTCCCGCCTACTCCTGATGCCGATTGAACACTCCGAGGTCTTCCAGGACGCGCACGCAGTCGTACCGATCTTCGACCAGTCCTAATGGGCGTCGCATCATACTCTTCCAATTCTATCTCAGTGTTACTCGGTGACAAATCGTCTTCGAGGTCCGATAGTGCGTGCGAGTCTTCGAAGAGTGGGGTTGTTGATGGCGATCCATCTGAGGAGGCTGGCGATGAACGGCGAGAGGAAGATGGGGTACTGTTCAAGGGCGTAGGAGCGAGGAAGTGCGCCATGGTCGCTGCCACTTCAGAGAGCAGCCGGGACAAGTTGCTTCGTGCACTAGCGCGTCCCTTGTGCGTCTGAGAAGTCGGTGACGAGATGTGGCGGTGCTATGTACAGCAGCGGGTCTGTGGCGACGATGCTTTCGAAGTAAATGCTTTTCCAAGAGTGATGTACAACAAATGACGTGCATAAAATAACGGTATATGCGCTCTTTCAGCATACCGGTTATTATTGATGAACAAATGAAGACGTCATGACTTGTCCACGGTAAACGGATCTGAGTATCGTGTCCGGCATCTTCGATAACACCTCTCTTTACTACGTTATAGCAGCCGCCAGTCGAACTCTCCCCAAACGCGTTACAGCTACTAAGCCGGTCACGACGCACCGGCAAGTCAGGACCTCTAGAGTCTGGCAGCAGGTATCTGAGGCCCGAGTACACAGGCATGTCAAATCTCGACCTCACGCGAGAATGGCTGCAGACCGTCACGAGGCCGTATGCAGCCAAGGAGAGGGTCGTATCTGAGGTTCTACAGATACTAGGCGAGAGGCGGACCCTGGGCGTGAAGACGGATGCGTTCAGTGAGTGTCCTTGATCTTCATCAAGGCCTGCCGCTGCAGCAGATTTGAGTCAAGGTTATCGAGCTATTATCGTAGCCTTGGCGTGCCAATCGCACTCGGCGGCCCATATCAGTGGTATCTCAAGCCAAAGCTGATCGAGGTTGAAATTAGCCTTCGATTCCGGACTAACAGCTCTACTGGTTCTCCTCCATGGTACCCTGCCAATCACATATCGCGGCGCAACATATCATATCCCGATAAACATATGGATCCCACTCGATTATCCCCGCGTACCACCATTAGCATTTGTCGTGCCCACCAAGGAGATGGGGGTGAGGAAAGGGAGGGAAGTTGAGCCTGGTGGAAGACTCAGGGAGGAGGTTGTAGAGGAGTGGTGGCGCTCTTGGGAAGTGAGTCATCAGTCCTTCTAATCCCATGACATCGATTAGGCAGCTGACCTGTGCAATCTGTAATAGATGAAGACTATCGAGACGCTTCTCCGCCAGCTTACAGCTGTCTTCTCAGCCGCTCCGCCCGTGTTTGCCAGACCGCCCGAAGCAGCTTCTCCCGCCCAAAGTTCTCGTAGCCCCGCTCCAACGCAGATGCCAGCAGCAACAAACTCGCCTGTTCCTCAAGCCAATGGCAACATGGCCGCTCGACCGCCTCCGCCTCCTGCAAGGCCTACATTCCTGCCTCCGATCGCGACGCAGTCTGATGTGAGTTGCTTGATGTTCAAGAGATAAGAAGAGAGACCGAATAATCGTTCTGGCGTAGACTCTTCCCCAATATCAACCTGCACCAACGCCTCCGCCCCATTCATTCCCACCACAATCGCATTCTCGCCAAGCATCCGCTACATATTCCTTACAAAATGCACCAACTCCTCCGCCTCACCCTGCGTCCCCAACAATTCCTCCACGGCCGACTTGGCGAGGGCCTCAACCACAACTTCCAGCTTCGCCTCAAGCTGGACCAGGTCCACAACGACCGTACATTCCTTCTACGCAAGGCGGTTACGCCCCACGGCATCCCATGACTCCGCCGAGACAAGCTCCGGTACCAGACGCACGTCCTGTGTACACGACAAATGGGTGGTCGCCGCAGACTGCACAAGGGCATCCGCAGCCACAATATGCTCCTTCGCCTACATCTGCAGGGCCGGCTCTGCAGTATGTTGCATCGCAGAATGGGCCAGTCGCTGGAACGTCTCAATCCATACAGCCGCCTGCATCCCAACAAGCGCCACCTCCAGTGCCCGTTGCAAGACGACCAGTGCAGGATTTGCTCTCATCCCCTGAATCCTCAGCCATCCCATTACCAACAACATTAGATCAACCTGCTGGCCCACCCCCGATACCACCTAGCAAGCCACCGCCGCCGTCTCTGCTGCATCTCCATTCCATCCTTCTCCCACATCTTACCGCTTCAGTGGCGCCACTGGTACATTCACTTCAATCGTCACGGGCGCATCTTCTGGAAAGACAAGAAGATCTGATGAGCGGCGAACCGGCCATCAAAGATGAGATGGCGCGTCTGGAGGCTGTCAAGAAAGTCTGCGATTCAGTGGGCAGGAAGATGGACGAGACTGTTTCTCGAGGTGAGGACAGAGTCGGTGAGCTGGAAGGAAAGGGAGAGGCCAGCGTGGACGAGCTGGTATGCGGGATTTCGATTGTGCACAATCAGTGAGTTGTGCACTCTTGTCTCGCGCAGGTGGAGTGAAAGCAGCGGAATTGGCCTTAGCTGATATCATGTGGACTACAGGCTGGTAGACCTTGTTGCGGAAGACAACGCAATAGAGGATACGATCTACCATATGACACGTGCTCTCGACGCAGAACGGGTAGATCTGGACCGATATCTCAAGGTGAGTATACGAATCTACTTCGGTTTTCTATACGAACATGACACTGATATCTTGTCTCGATCTAGTCAATCCGCTCTCTCGCGAGAGAACAATATATGAAACGAGCCCTTATCGAGCGGATCTTACAGGGTATGGGTCAGACGGGGTGGTGATACGGTAGACGTTGTATAATGCATGTTGTTTTCACCTGGTCACATTCTTGTCACAATGCACAAAACTGATCCGATGACTACTAAGTGATCCAATTAGATGTCACTTCTTCTTGAGATCGCTATGCGCGATCAATCCAGCTGACGAAATATGTCAGTTTCTTAGCTTTACTACTTTCGGACCATATAGGGGTGGACAACAGTGCAAGGCTGTCAGCGACTACTCACGATAGACATATCGCTGGTTGGCAGCAGTGGTGACATGCACCTCCTCATTCTTCATATTCTGTAAGAGGTTCGCTTCGTCCCAGGGATTAAGCTGTTTCTCCCCATCCTTCTTAAGTGTAGGAGCAATTTTTCGACACAGATACCAACATAAACCCTATACGCCATCCTGTACTCAGCACGCATACGGTACTTAAAAAGTGAGCGAGACTTGGTAGCTCACTAAGCCAGCCAAAGTCCCAAGGATCGCGCCCACGATCACACCTGCGTTCGGACTTGTGCTAGACGTTGCGTTCGTCTCCACTTGTGCGGTCGCAGTGCCTGTGCTCGTCGCGTCGGTGGCTGCTGTGGCGGAGGGTCCGATGGTGGTACTAGCCCCATTCACGATTCCGCTAAAGGCGTTATGAGAGTGTAGAATTAGCCACCAAGCTCTTCCCATGTCTTTCTGCTATTCGGCAAAACTAAAGGGACAGAGATCTGATACTGCATGATACAGTGTAGGAGAGAAATGCTCACTTGAAAGCGACTTCACCCTGTGGACCATTAACGGTGATACTGTCGATCACCACTGCTCCACCGCCAGAAGCAGTGAGGACGAGCTCATGAGTGGTGCTAGTGTCTAGGTTGGTGGTGAAATACATCAGTACACCGTGGACAGTGGCGTTATTCGTCGAATCGAGAGTCGCGACGAGGTGGTTATCGATTGTGATCGTGTATATAGAGCAGGTAGGGCAGACTACACCGGCGATGGAAATTGACGCCCCTGAGTTGTGGCTGTCAGCTCTCATTTCTCTTCGCGACATAGTTAGTTATGATCGGCGTGTTCGAGAAAGGCTAAAAGTGCGGCTGTAGGTAGGCTTACCGGTAAAAGTCACTTGAGCCGTGGCGCCAGCAGTAGACGTCATGGATAACGTCCCATCGTTGTCCTCCGATGTGGACACGGCAATGTCAGTATCATTTGAGCCAACAGAAGCGAATCCGGTATATGTTATTAGAGGCGAGGCGTCATCGATAGTGACACTCTGCACTATCGAGCTAAGACAGAAAAATCAGTCACACATCGCTCAAGTCTCATGTACATAATCTCAAGTAAGTGACGAGAGCTGACTTACTTGAGCGCTGCCAACTCCGTCTCCACCCACGCACCTTCAAAGACGAGCGGGTCATCACATCCTCCACCAGCTGCAGCGCACACCACGTCTAGTTGCAGGCATTGAGAGGCAAATTCGCTCGTAGTCCAATTCTGCCCTGAAATCCAAGTCTGAGGCGAGTCATTATTGGCCGTCAAGGTGACGTTGTAGGATGATGATGAGGAAGTTGTGAATGACGGCGCGAAACCGGTGGCTATATCATTCCACATCATCAGTATATCACCTGAAGATTGGTGCGACAATTACACTGAACACAGAGTGAGACGCACCATAGAACGAAGGTAGGATTACAGCGGCTGTACCACTGGTTGAATGGCTCGAACCGGACCCGCCGGTACTTGCAGCACTAGAATTCGTCACTTCTATCACCGCACTTGAGCTACTTGCCGTAGACGAGGTAGAACTTGAGGCAGTCCATGAGGCGAGTCCCTGGCCGGAGAAGTAAGCGTCGGAAGGAGAATAGAAGAATAGCGGTGAAGCGTCTGATATCCAGATTGCTGCTGACATCTTTTTTTCAATCCACGCGGTGCGAGACGGGAGACACTAGCTGATCCAGCAGCTTTTGTGTAGATCGTACAACGTTGTGCTTGTGCTATTTGACTGAGTTACCCATCTTTACTATAGGCAGAGGAGCGGTCTATGAAAGGACGGTACGCCCTAGTCTCATCAAAGGATTGATCGCTACACCGGTGGATATCACGACAGGAGATCTTGATCAGACGATGTACTCATGGGACCGCAGGCTCGTTAGAATGGGCCTGGCATCTTTTCGTCGTCCGGAGGGGGGTCTGTGTCGTAAGTAGCACTTCATGGCTCGTCCGCAGCCACGTGTGTCCGCGATCGCTTGTCTTGCTCGACTGCTGCAATGACACCCTTCTGCCTCGTCGATGATTTTGTGCCACAGTACTACATGCCACGATGACATCACGAGATTTATTCAGTGTTTTTGCCACCCAACCTCAGTCGCGTTCATCAACAAATCGATCAACTTGAACATTACTTTCGAGTCTCATAGGCATTGTTCAATATTCGAGCTCTACAACACTCCCTCAGCTGTCCAGGTTAGGGATAGTAAAGAGGCAAGATGCAAGCCCCTCAGCTGTATGTTCAGCTTTTTGCGATACTGGAGACGAACTCAGCTGCTAACGTTTCTACTAGACGGCTGAACGAGCGTCAGGCGAATCCTAATCCGTGAGTGAGCTCTGCTCTTTACACATAATGCAAGCACGATTGAGCTCACTCTCCATTTGACAGATACGTGATATTCATTCGATCCTTGAGGAACAAGAAAGACCATGCGGTTAGCTGACCCTTCGTGTTTGATCGCTAAAGCTGACATGCTAGTAGGATGCAGAGGAGATCTTGAAAGCTGTCGGTGAGCTCTGATGATTGCCGATAGATGATACAGCTAAGCTCACGTCTTATTACATTACTCTTGATAGCTGCGCAAGTGAGTAGACTGTCGTTGTCTGTATTGTGAGACGATATCCATCGATATGAGCGCAGATGAAGACGATCATGCGGGATCGGTTCATGCAAGTGCACACTCTTGAAGAAGCAGCTTTCAACAGGGTTGTAAGCCATCAACTTCATTTTCCACGCTGTCACTCGTGATAAGCTGACTCACGCAGTTCGCAGGAAGGAATTGGAATCATGGGCAGGTGAGCTGGGAATATACGACCAGTTTCCGTAAGACTTAGCTCACAACGACTAGAGTATTGAGCTTGTCCTGAGGGGGCCTAACGGACGATTCCTTCCGTATGTCTGAACGGAAAGCCAGCAGGGATGCGCGGAGCTGACTGACAGACGCCCACAGTATGCCCTACATCATCTCTGTCATGTGTCACGAGGTGTGTCTTTCCCTTTCAGCATCGGCATGTCCACTAACGCCCCAAATGCTTTGTAGATGGCCCATATTCAGGTTTGTGTCCCAAAGATCTCTCTGGCCACGGCTCACTTTGAATCCAGCAAATGAATCATGGACCTAAGTTCCAGAAGGTGAGCGTTGACACCACGGCGCCGGTTGAATGTACGCTTAAGTGCATCTTTTTGATAGCTCAATGCAGAGATCAAACAAGACGTTTCTCGTTTACGAGCCAGAGGATATCATGGGGATGGTACGCTATGTCATGTAAAGATTAAAAATATGATTAACAAGCGTCACATAGGCTTCTGGTCGGATGGGAAACGTCTTGCTGACAGTGTCAGAATGGGCGGTGAAGGCCTGAGTAAGCGCGACGCTTTCCTCGGATATGCAGTCAGACTCACGATGTGCAGGACCATCCGACTTCCCGGAGTATGTATGCGGAGTCAGCGCAGCGTGAGTAGCGTTCATGTTGTGGAATCAGGTATATGGCTGAGATACGCCTCAGTGACGCGCGGAAAGCTCGGCGACCAACTCGGGGACCAGGAGCGAGCCAAGCGCCAGGACTTGTCAAGGGCGAAGCATCTCACCGTTCAGGCAGACAGACAGAGTACACGCGCAAAGCTGGTAGACGTAACAACGTGGATATGGGTGAAGAGGGAGCACGACTGGATGGAGGAAGACGTGAGCGGCCTCTTTGGGTCTTGTATAGGCTGACTTTTGGCTGCGATAGAGGTAACGAAGGAAGACCGCGAAGCGAGAAAAACCTTTGTTGAAGATCGAACGCAACTGCTCCTCCGAAGTGGTATGAGCCTGACCTCGGCACGGCGGAAGGCAGGGGAAATATTTGTACAGGAGAATCCATGGTGGAAAGAAGGCAGTACGAAGGGGAAAACGTGAGCTGTCTCATTTTGGTTCCAAGCGCGAGGCAAGCTGACAGAGTCTCCAACAATTAGCGCCAAATCAAAGTCGTAGGTGATGTTATAAGCACAACATGAGTTTATAGCTAATCTATACTGTGCACACAGAGCCGCAGAAATGCGCGCTGCAGCAGCGGAACGTCGTCTCGCAGCATTGGCCGGACCATCGACCCTTGTCAAACCTGATATGAAGCCTGAATTGGAGAGGTTGAGCAATTCTCCTCCAGACTCCGAAGATGAAGACGATCTCAAGCCAGATATGGAAGAAGTTGAGGATCCTCACATTGATGCCGAGGAAAGGAGAAGAGAGATGGAAGATGAGATGGATGAGGACGAAATGCAAGGCCTACGAGGTGGTTGGGAGGACTATGTCTCTACTGATATCGCTGGAGCGGTAGCTGGACCAAGTGAACCCGCGAACGACGTGAAGCCAGTCCTTGACAAAGGTCGCAAACGAGCTGCATCAACTAAGCCCGCCAATGGGGCGAGTGCGGCCGGAAAGCCACCCAAGAGTGCTCGCTTGGAGAGTTTTCCGAGTTTCGGCGCCGACCACGTCAGGGAAGAAAGATCGAGAGCTCTCGGCCTTGTTGGCCCATCTCGAGCGGCAGGAAGCATCACGACATCCGGCTCAAATTATCCACCGCCGAGTACAAGAGGAGACGATGCAGAAGTCAGGCCTTCGAGGCTACTTGACTGCACTGAGGCGCAGGTCCCCGAAGATGGCCGACCGGGCTGGGCATGCAAGTTCTGTACGTATATTAACCTCGAAGATCATGGGCGCTGCGGTGAGTCCATCCAACTTCTTGTTCCTTGGACAGAGCTCAGTCTAACTGTGTAATTTCAGAAATGTGTCAGGCTCGACCAGATGGGACGATGCCGTCTGACGTGATGTGAATTTGTCATTATTTGACGCTTCATTTGCTTTCGCTATAATAGTTGCAGCTGTCCAGAACATATATCCAGCACTGGCATAAACGTTGTTCATATGCTACCTATCATGTAAACGCAGAGTTCCGGAAGATACCGACGTGATGCTACCACTTGGACTGTGTACCGTTGTATCGCATATGCAGACCGGCGTAGTTGTCCCTATTGGCATCGGCAATGACCTTGACCATGCCATCTATGACAGGAGATATTTATGAGCAATGATCAAGACGATGGTCATCGCCCGCGGACTCGAAGAAGCTAGAAGTTTTGAGTACTCACTAACACTCTCTTTTAACGTAGTAGGAGCCTGCTCGAGGCCTGCACCTCGTGCGGCCAAGTTACCCATGTCCGTCTGGACCCATCCGGGACTAAGAGAAAATGTGATAATGTCCGGTTCTTCAAAGTGCGAGTATCGGCCCTATCGCACAGGTGAGTAAAGCGAACATCAGCTTTTCGTGTGTGGTTTTGATAGTAAGAGCATTATGATTTAAAAGGTGAACGCACCAGGTAGTTCATTGCGCTCTGAACAAAAAGTAAGAAAGATTTTAGCATTCGTTATGATACCACACCGCATGATTTGTAATACACACCTTGGTGATACCGTATCCCGCGTCAGTCTTGTCTGGCACCCGATCAATGATGCTTGCGCCCGAGGACATCCAGACGAATTTACCGCCTTTAGGAATGAGTGGTCGGACAGCTTGGAACAGCGCCAGCGGACCAAGGACCTGTCGCATAACACAACAGTACATAGTTAGTTCTGTGCACGCTGGCTTCATTGCAAGAGGTTGCACAGACGAGGTTGCACTGGTAAGAACGGCTCACAACTCACATTGACTCGCCAGTGCTCCTCGAATGCGCTCAGGTCCACCTCGGATATCTTGCCGAAGATCTTCTCGGTCATGATGGCGGCATTTGCGACGGTCTAAAACAAAGGAATCAACGGGTCAACCTTACCATGTTTTGTGGTTGTTTTGATTTGGGATGTGAGGACAACCCACGATGTCGATTTCGTTAATACCGTGTTTCTCCTTCATTTCTTGGACTGCCTACATCGGACTGAAATCAGCCGCGTCCATATATCATATCTGCAGCTATACTCCTAGCAGGAAACTCTAGCTTACCTGCTTAGCATCCTCTGCGACACCCGAGTCAAGCTTGACCACCACGACCTTACTTCCTGAGGCAGTATCGAGTTTAGGCATAGAATCAGGTTTTCGAACAGCGGCTATGACCGTGTAGTCTGCTTGAGCAGCGTAGGCCTGGGCAAGACCTAGTCCCAGACCTCGATTGGCGCCGGATATCAGTACGACGGGCATGATGTGTATAATATTAGTATTAGATGATGTGCGAGTGCAAGGTGCAGGTTGTCAGTGGGGAAGGGGAGAGTGAAGATCTCAGTGAGTAGCTTGCTCATATTTCAACGATTGACCGCTGGAATCAACATACTCGTAACCGGCTCGCGGCGCCGATCGCACCGGGCCCCACATGCAGGTACGAGTGGAGGTGACTGTGAAAGGATCAGCATTCCTGAGCGAGTGAGTAGGAAATCAGACGCAAGCCGCTACGCCAGTTCTCATACGAGCGGGCCGGCCGCGAACAGATCCACCACGAGTACGAGAGCGTATCGGTGACAGCTTTTGAGAAGTACGAGCACAAGAGAGAATGGGCAGATCACGTCCTTAGAGCCAGTACTCGTTGCTGTTCAACAGACTTTCACGAGCAAATGTAAGACTGAGCAGCATGTTGTGCCTGCCATCGGCAAGTCGAAGAAGATAGAAGTCTTGGCAGACAGATTTGCCCGAATCAAGTACCGCGAGAAATCTTCGTTCCGCTCCGGTTATAGGGTGACGGCAACCTTTGAGCAGCGTACAGAATCCCGCATCGGAGCTTTCATAGTAAACACCAAGCCAGAATCATCGTACGATAGTTGCCTGCTGCAAAAGCTATGCATCGCCGCGGCCTTCCATAGCTTTCTCATTGTTCAGCGGAGGGTCGGATGCTCATCATCATCATTATGCACCGCTTTGATGCAGCACAAACCCTGATGCCACGAGCTTGCTAGTAGACCTGCTGATTTAATTACATAATATCTACCAAATCACCGCATAGCTCTAAACATGACCCTGATATTGAAATTGATCCCCCCATTTTCCCCAAATCACAACCACAATCACAATCACAGTCACAGTGTGCGTATACCTCGCAGCTTGGCAGAAAAGGAGAGAGACGCGTATTAATAACAGTAACTGCAACTATACAACCTGGTCATCTTTTGCTTCATACACATCCTTCCTACATCTTTCGCCCCACGACCCGCCCTACTCCTCCTCCGCATACGACACGCGCAGGGTCAGCGCAGACTGCGAAGTGGGTGACAAGAGCCCGACAACACGCGATACGATCAACCTGCATCGCTTCGCTATCGTTTCGCCCTGCTCGACACCGCTTTGACATCAACGCAATCGATACGTTATATATAATAGCAAGCTACGTCAAAGACTGCAACGCTAATATCCGAAGGAGACGACCAAGATGGTATGTTGTGCACCGATTTAATGCTCATGTCCGAGTTGCTGATCAAACTCGCCCCCGTCACCGATAGCCGCCTCCAACAAATGATCCCAAGATCAACACCCTTCTCTCGACAATCCAGTCGGAGCGGCGGAATCTGGAGGGTGCCAAAGCAGTGATGCGAGCGGTGGAAGCATCCTCAAAGAACGAGGCGGTCATTCAACAAGCTCAGAATGAAGTCCGGTCGGCGCAAGCGTCTATCAAGTTCCTGGAGGATGAGTTGGCTAAACTTCAGATGGGAGGAGCATCAACGGGCAGTCCGATGAGAGGAGAATCGTCTCAATCTGGTCGACCTGGTCCGCAAGGCTTGATGACTCCGTCAAGAAGTAATGCTAGCTCCGTCGCTGGATCCGGACCAGTGAGCCCTAGTCCCAGCGCAAAGGGCTATAATGTCGATAGAGATAGACCTCTGCCTCCCCCGCCACCTGGTGCGGAGGCTGAGCCTAGAAAAGCAGAGCAGAAAAACTACAGTCAACTAGGTACGTCAGCCTCGCGACGACTTCGCAAGTCTTCCAAGCTGACTTAATGACCTAGACCTCCTCCGATATGACGCTCCGCTCACCGGCGCCAAGATCACTCGCATGCTCAATCAGCTCCAATTCAAGCTTCAAGTCGAAGAACAGTACAAGCTCGGAATAGAGAAAATGGCTCAGGCATATCGTGCAGAGGGAGATAAACGATTGAGGAGCGAGACGGACGCAAAGAGAGTGGAGAGTGATGGCAAGATTCAATTACTCCGAAAAGCGAAGAGAAGATACGAGACTCTTGCCAAGTTTGGCGGAGCCGTGGAGGAGGACGAGGGTGAGTCGTGCGCTGCTACCTCAACGAAACGAGATACTCAAGGCATATATAGAACTGCTTCCCGATGGTAAGCGAAAGGAGGCGCTCCGCAAGCCCATCTCCGGTAAACTCGTCGTATCACTACGTTCCGCTCGTGATCTCAATCACCGTCCCCTGCCTCGGAAATCATCAAAGGTGTTCAACGAGACTACCGTCGTCATCAAAATTGAAGGCATGGAACGCGCCGTGTCCCATCCCTCCAGAAACGACAAATGGCTTGAAGACTTCCATATTGACGTTGACAAGGCGAACGAGGTCGAAGTGACAATCTACGATACCGTTGGACCGGGCGATTCAGCACCCATAGGTATGATGTGGTTGAGAGTGAGCGATTTGGTGGAGGCCTTGCGAAGGCAGAAAGTTGGAATAGAAAGCCAGGGCGCAGGATGGGTCACAGCTGCCACGGCCGCAAGTATGAGCTCAAGACAGGGAACAGCACCAGACTCTGTAACCTTGCATAGTGCCGCCACCATTAGACGCGCAGAGGCAGATGGCAAGGGCCCTGATGGTATCGATGGGTGGTGGTCAGTCGAGCCCGCTGGAGCGATTGCTCTCCGTCTAGACTTTGGTAAGTTCTTAACCCATGCCGCGCAGCAGGATATGCTAACGCCTCATCACAGTGAAGGACGCTGCGGCTGGTGGACGACGACCCTACGAAGCGCTTGGACGTCAAGGTGCCGTTCGAAAGCGCAAGGGCGATGTCTTCGAAATGAACGGTCATCAATTCGTTCAAAGACAATTCTATCAGCCCATTATGTGTGCACTGTGTCAAGAATTCCTCCTTACCGGCGAAGGATATCAATGCGAGGACTGTCGGTACGCGTGTCACAAGAAATGTTACCCCAAAGTCGTCACCAAATGCATCAGCAAGTCGAATGCGGATGGAGTGAGTGACATACAACTGAAGTGATATCAATGCTGATCGGGCTTATTCGCAGGAGGGCGACGAGGAGAAGATCAATCATCGCATTCCTCATCGATTCACTCCATACACCAACATATCGGCAAACTGGTGTTGTCATTGTGGTTATATGCTGCCATTCGGCCGGAAAAACTCTGTCAAATGTTCAGGTATGTCCTGGGTATTCGTAAGCAACAAAGGAGACAGCTGATGTGACTGGCCGATTCAGAATGTGCTCTCACGTGTCACCAGACTTGTTCACACCTTGTTCCCGATTTCTGCGGCATGACCATGGAAATGGCCAACATTCTCCTGAAGAACCTTCGAGACATCAAAACAACGCAAGTGCACAAAAAACCGGCCCCATCGGTTTCTTCATCCACCTCATCGGTTTCAACATTGCCTGTCTACCAAGCACAGGAGAGATTACCGGTTGTGCAAGAAAGGCCGCCACAAATACAACAACCACACCAGCAGCAGCAGCAGGCCGCGACTTCTCAAGTGCCGGGTCGACCTCCTCAGGGCGCTTATGGATCTACCGACCCTCGCCTTCCTGCACCTTCACCTCAACCAGCAGCATCTGTCCAGCCGTACCCTCAGGGTGACTACAACAACCTTAAACCAACGGGACCCAGCGGCGGACGGCCCATGCCTCAACCACCAACTGCGCCACAACAGAGACCTAGCTACGATCAGCGCCCTCAGGATGGATACACAGCAGTGAGTGTTACACTATCGAGCTTGTTGGTCGGCAGCTTTCTGACGTGTCCCATGCAGATGCCTCCAGTTGCGGGACCACCAAAGTTCCCTCCAGGCGCAGCGGCTCCCGAACCACCTCGTGGTTACGCTCCTTCCCCCTCTTCCGCGCCTGCTCAAGCTGTCGGCCAGAGACCACCACAACAGGTGGCTCGTAGACGCAAGGTCGGTTTGGACGACTTCAACTTCCTCGCTGTTCTCGGAAAGGGTAACTTCGGTAAAGTCATGCTTGCGGAAGAGAAGACATCGAACAACCTATATGCGATCAAGGTGTTGAAGAAGGAGTTCATCATTGAGAACGACGAAGTGGAGAGGTGAGTTCGGAGATCAATCTAAAGCATAGATATACTGACCACAACTATGACAACAGCACGCAGTCGGAGAAGCGTGTCTTCCTCGCCGCGGCACAAGAACGTCATCCATTCCTACTCGGTCTCCACTCATGTTTCCAAACCGAAACTCGAGTTTACTTTGTTATGGAGTATGTCTCTGGTGGTGATCTCATGCTGCACATCCAAAAGAAGCAGTTCACGCTCCGACAAGCCAAGTTCTACGCTTGCGAAGTTCTTCTCGCATTGCAATACTTCCACTCAAAGGGAATCATTTATCGAGATTTGAAGCTAGACAACATCCTGTTGACTCTTGACGGGCACGTCAAAGTCGCCGATTACGGTCTGTGTAAGGGAGAAATGTGGTTCGGCAAGACTACGAGCACGTTCTGTGGTACGCCTGAGTTCATGGCGCCAGAGGTGAGTTGCGGCTGAAACGAAAAATTCAATGAGCTGTACGTTGATGTTTTGTACGATAGATCTTGCTCGAGCAGCGGTACGGCCGGGCTGTCGATTGGTGGGCGTTTGGTGTCTTGACGTACGAGATGTTACTGGGTCAATCCCCCTTCCGCGGTGATGACGAGGACGAAATTTTCGACGCAATCCTGGAGGATGAGCCGCTGTACCCAATCACAATGCCACGCGATGCCGTCTCGCTCTTGCAACGAGTGAGTGAACGATTTAACGCGTTTGGAGAGAGAGGGGGAAGAATGCAACGGGTACTAACTGTACGATTCCTTCAGCTACTCACACGAGATCCTGTGCGTCGACTGGGAGCAGGCGAAGCCGATGCGGAAGATATCAAGCGACATCAGTTCTTCCGGGATGTCAACTTTGACGACGTGTATCACAAACGTATACCACCGCCATACTTCCCTACGATTGGTAACGCCACAGACACGAGCAACTTCGACCAGGAGTTCACGCGCGAGCAACCAACGTTGACTCCGGTCCATACGCAGTTGAGCGCGGCGGACCAGCAAGAATTCGCTGGGTTCTCTTGGGTGAGTTCTAATTGCATCCTATGACAAATCCGCGTGTATATGATTATTGACGTTGGAACTACTAGATCGCACCATGGGCATCCGCGCAGGCGTGATGGCCTCGTATAGGGAAGGAAAGAAGTGAATAGGGTAATTTTGGCCAAGAAGATTTCGGGCAGCAGACGCCAACTAATATAGGAGGAATGAGTGACGAGGCGAGACGAACGTTGACGACGAATGACGGGTTTAATACTTGACGAGATGAGACAGTACCACACACACTATGCGACTGCCAATGATAGATCCCAATGGTACCAGATTTGTGACACGTCATTATTTTATTTATTTTGGATTGTGATAAAGATCACGTGGTTCCGCTTGAATTTCAGAATTCAGAGTGTTTTTGAACGACCCAATGTATAATAATATTTGACCATCTCTCTGTATCGTGTACACTTGCATACATAATCACCATGGAGCAGTCTCACAGGACGCACCACAAGCCCTCGGCGGGTGCAAAGGCCGCGAAGAAAGATGCGGCTGCTGGAGTGGATCGGACAGGCGGGAGGGGCTATAACCCCAAAGTGAGTTGAGCTTCGGGGTCGCTAAACTGCAGAAGGTGGAAGCGACGTTGCTGAACTGATTTTGTAGGCCTTTACCAACACCTCGTTCCGCGCTGCGGATAAAGCAGCACGGCGGACAGCGGACAAAGATCAGAAGCGTCTACATGTTCCACTCGTCAATCGTAATCCGGAAGAGCGCAAAGTGACTAATGAAAAAGGCAAGGGGATGGATGAAGGTCGACTACCGCCACCACCCATTGTAGTTGGTCTCGTCGGTCCGCCAGGAGTGGGCAAATCGACCCTCTTGAGATCGTTAGTGAGGAGATATACCAAGCATAATTTGTCTCAACCTCAAGGTCCGGTCACTGTCGTTTCGGGCAAGACGAGGAGGATCACTTTCATAGAGTGCGGCAACGACCTCAACAGTATGGTCGATCTTGGAAAAGTGGTGGATCTGGTCTTGTTGATGATTGATGGTAGTTTCGGGTTCGAAATGGTAAGTTGCTCTTACACGTCCATGTATTATCAGACTGACATAGCCGTTGTTTTGTCATAGGAAACATTCGAATTCCTCAATATCCTCCAGGCCCACGGTTTCCCCAAAGTCATTGGTCTCTTGACTCATCTCGACTTGATCAAGAAACAGTCGACTTTGAAAGATACCAAGAAACGACTGAAGCACCGATTCTGGACCGAGATATATCAAGGAGCCAAGCTCTTCTCGCTTTCAGGAGTAATGAACGGCCGATATCCCGATGCCGAGATCAACCTCTTATCGCGCTTCATTTCAGTGATGAAGTTCCGTCCCCTCATCTTCCGTAATCAACATCCGTATCTCTTGGCAGACCGTCTTCAAGACATGACCCCGCGAGAAGCCCTCAGAGAAAACCCTAAGATGGACAGGACCATCACGCTGTATGGATATCTGCGAGGTCCCAACTTGCCTGCGCGCAATGCTAAGATTCATATCCCCGGTGCTGGCGATCTTGAGGTCAAAGCGGTCGAACGACTTGCGGACCCTTGTGCTCTACCTACACTAGAGAGCGAGAGGAGAAGAAAGATGGGCGAAAAGGCAAAACTCATCCATGCGCCGATGAGCGATGTAGGCGGCATCATGTACGACAAGGACGCAGTGTACATCAATGTACCCGGCAGCTTCAGCAGAGGAGGTGATGGTGAGTTCCCAGTTCCTCTTCGTGACAGAACAGAAGCTCATATATGATTATAGCACCCCAAGGCGAAGGCGAGAAGATGGTTCTGGATCTGCAAGACGCCAACCGCACGTTCGCAGACGGTATTCAGAACTCCGAAATTCGCTTGTTCGGTCACTCAGCTGCGCCCCTGTCAGTCGCGCAAGAGCGGGTTCGTCGTAGAGCAGAGCCACGAAATGGAGGACCCATTCTCGGCGCTGCTGATGACGACGAGTTTGATGATGGAGACAGTGAGGACGAAGGTGATTACGAGGATGTCGAGGATGATGAAGGGCGTCTCGAAGAAGTGTCAGATGAGGAAGGAGATGAAGAGGGCGTCGCATATGCTGAATCTGATTCGGAACACGACGATCTAGAATTCGCAACTGGTTTCCAACAAGACGGGAAACGCATCAACTTTGATGATGACGAAGATGAGAATGACGTCGATGCAGACGAGGAGGACGAAGAGGACGTTCCACAATGGAAGAAGAACTTGTCCGAGCGCGCCGCCACCAGCTTTGCCGATCGCATGGAGCGACGACGCGATCTTATGACGTTGATCTACAGCAGCGAACTGTCTCCCGAAGAAATCGCTGCGGGTCGAACGCGACCATCTTCTGCCGATGCCGAGTCGTCCAAAATGGCGCGTGAAGGGTTCTACCGTGTTGCCCATGGTGAGAACAGTGGCGATGATGGGGACCAGCTCAAGGAGGTTGTCGATCCCGAGGAGCTCAAAGCGAAATGGTCGGACGAGGCGACGCTTGATTCGATCAAGCACTTGTTCATCTCTGGTCCAACTGGAGAGGAAGACGCCAATGGCGAAGCGTACGAGGAGGAAGGAGATGATTTCGAGGATCTTGAAGGCGATGAGGATGAGGATGGTGGCGAGAAAGAGGTCCCTTATGTCGGCGTCAAGCCTGCAGGACATGATCACGAGGCAGCTAGGGCCGCAGCTCTAGCCGCGAAGAAAGAGGCACTCAAGATCAAGTTCGACGAGCAATACGACGACTCTGATGAAGATGGCGAAAAGATGGACTTTTACGACCAGCAGAAAGCCGAGATGGCCCGGCAAAGACAGTTGAATGAGGCCGAGTTTGAGGGATTGAGTCTTGACGCTCGTGCTCAGATCGAGGGATACAGATCTGGCATGTACGTCAGACTGGAGATCAACGACGTTCCCTGCGAAATGGTGGAGAACTTCGATCCTCGATTCCCTATCATTGTCGGCGGCTTGCTCGCGGCTGAAGAGCGCTTTGGGTATGTCACGGTCCGAATCAAGCGACACCGTTGGTTCACCCGTACATTGAAGACCAACGACCCCATCATCTTCTCGCTTGGTTGGAGGCGATTCCAGTCAATGCCAATCTATCATCTCGACGACCACTCGATCCGAAATCGATACCTCAAATACACGCCAGAACACATGCACTGTTACGCCACATTCTACGGACCTGTCTCAGCGCCCAACACAGGTTTCTGCGCGTTCAATTCTCTCTCTGGCGCTGCGCCGGGATTCAGAATCTCAGCTACTGGTGTGGTACTTGATATCGACCGTAGTACGAAAATCGTCAAGAAGCTCAAACTCACCGGTACACCGTACAAGATCTTCAAGAACACGGCGTTCATCAAGGATATGTTCAACTCCGCATTGGAAGTTGCCAAATTTGAGGGCGCCAACATCAAGACCGTCTCTGGTATCAGGGGTCAAGTGAAGAAGGCCTTGAGTAAACCAGATGGAGCTTACAGAGCTACTTTCGAAGACAAGATCTTGATGCGAGGTGAGTTGTGTATACTCAATTTGCTGCGTATAACTTAGTATGCTGATTCCGATACGCGCAATAGACATCGTATTCCTCCGTGCGTGGTATTCGATTGAGCCGAAGAAGCTATACAATCCCGTTTGCTCTCTTCTACTTGCGGACAAGGGAGAATGGCAGGGGATGCGATTGACAGGACAAATTCGACGTGATGAAGGTATCAAGACGCCTCTTGACATCAATTCAGCGTACAAGGTGGGTTCATCGGCCTTTTGATGGCAGCCTATCTGTGCTGACTGTGATGTAATGATTTCCTAGACCATCGAAAGGACGACCCGTCGATTCAACCCTCTCAAAGTGCCTAGGAAGCTCGAAGCTTCTCTGCCTTACGCGTCCAAGACCAAAGCCATGGCGAAGCAAAGCAAGCCCACATATCTCCAATCACGTGCAGTAGTCATGACGGACGAAGAGAAACGGGCCGTGTCGCTCTTGCAGCAAATCCAAACTCTGAAAAAGGACAAGACAGCTAGGAGGAAAGAGAAGCAGAATGAGAGAAAGGAAGTGTACAGGAAGAAAGTGGGCGAGGTGGAAGAGCGCCGTGGAGAGAAATTCAAGGAGGAGAAAAAGGCTAGAATGAGGAAAGAGGGCATCAACAAGCGCAGAGCGGAAGAAGCAGCGGAGGGTAGAGGCGGTAGAGGCAAGAAGAGCAGGAGTGATTAGCTGATTGCCTGACGCGGTGCTTTGATATGCCAGTTACTGTGTGCAATTTCAGACTACGACCACTCGTAGTAGCCCTTTTAGTCATGCACTCGGTTGTGTGTACTGTGAATTCCCATACAACCATTGTCTCCCTGATTCATGCGGGTTGGACTGGAGATTTTGTCTCGCTGAGAGTATGTTACGCGCGCGATCCACATTGAGTATGCGTTTCGATGGCGGGAATCACACAGCAGGTGAAGCTACAACATGACTCTGGCTAAAAGGACCAGCACGAATTCACATTAGACCCGCTCAAACTCGTACACGCTCCGTTCATTGCCTGACCTATACTCTTCACATGGGATTCCCATACATCGGACAGAATACAACGAGCACAAATCAGATAAAGCCGTAAAGACCGGTCAATTCTAGTGACGCTTATAAGATATAAGCAGGTACAGAAGGAGTAGAGTCTTCCCACGTTCGTCCCCATTTCCATCTTGTTACCGAGTGATGGCGACCGTGCTTATCTTATCTCGCGAAAACCCCAGTACCTAGCGGTATCGTTATTCCGCCTCACTCCCCGACCCGAAGATCATTTTCGCTTCTTCGCCTACGGACTACCTCTACTGTTGCCACTGCTGCTCCAGGTACGTCGCCACATTGCACTTCGCACCCTCCGTACCCTCTATATCCATATGCACCGCGGCACACGCTGGAGACTATACCGTCTCATCACGGCCTGCAAACTGCAGCTCTCACACCCCTTTGATACTAGAACCCATTTCGCACCCTTGACGCTCATCCGCCTCAACGTCCTTTTGTCATTCATTCCATTGATGTTTCCCCCTTCCTTTGTCCCTTGCATTCGGACATGCTGAAGATCGACCGATCATGATGCAGAGTATTAGCTGATATTCGTAACCTTCATCCTGTCAAGTATCTGTTATCTCGACCGACACCGCGCACTGTACTGATAGCGCTGGATTTTCCCATTCCTATCCATAGCGTTCCCTTACTGAGACCACAAGTCACTTTACTCGTGCCTTGATTCACGAGAAGCAGGCACCTAATCAATTCCTGTCCTACAGTCCTACACTACCACCAATGCAATTCCCAACAATGAAGAGTGGCACTCATGCCTTCTCACATCATCGATATGACCCTTATGTCTGTTCTCCTCGTTCCGAACCTCCCGCTCACTTTCACCCGTACGATCTACCTCGAAGCGGCACCATGGTCTCGGTCTCACCGTCCTTCGTATCATCCTACCAGCAGAAAACTGCTTACGATCCGAACCAATCATTGAAGGCTCACAAAACTGACCGCAACCCGGATGCCGCTGCTGAACTCAAATTCAAACCGCTGGAGGCATCACGGGCGACTGGCAGATACCAGCCTTCTCGAAGCGCTCAGCGAGACGCCAAACAACTCCAGAAACATGCCGAAAAGGCGAAGTTGGCAGCTCGTAGCCGGTCGCCGTCGCGAGGCGCAAGTACGGCTAGACGTGACTTTGAGCAATACGGGTCTGCACATTCGGCTGCTCAAAGGAGCAGCTCTGAGTTTGCCCGTCCTCAACAACAAAACCACCACCCACACGTTCGACTTACATCCTATGAGACAACACTCCGTCCCTCACCCGGACAATTGAAAAGACATGCCGGACATACGCCTACTGATAATTGGGCGAGAATTAGACGAGAGCAACAAGCTGCCATCGCCGCCGCTAGGCAGATGCATGCTGCTGAGCTGCAGCGCGCAGCAAACAAGGAAGAACAGGAACGCAAAGTCCGTCGAATCCAATTGCAAGTCTTTGTTCATGCCAGGTAAGCTCGTCTACTTCCTACAAGAGACTCTTGGCTGATATGTATGACGACCACGCAGACCAACACACTGCGCGTGGTCTGGATGTCATGCGGTGCTCAACTCTTGGGCACTGCTCGAGAAACACATACATCATGCGCACTTACACCCTGCAAAGCTCGCGCTCCTTGGTCAAGGTCAATCAAGCCCGGTTACTTGTCAGTGGACAGATTGCTCTGCGTCGTTCGGCAATAGAGAGGAGTGCTATCACCACGTTCTGATGGACCACATGAAGCAGTCTGCTGCACGATGTCCATTCAGTGAGTATCGAAATTTAGTAGGAATTCATCAATGAGAAAGAGACTAATTGAGTATCGATCAGACTGCCTTTTCGAAGGTAACGAGTTCCCGGACTTGATGGCACATATAAACCGCCGTCACCCTTCCGCGACGCCTGACGATTTCGTTCCCGGTCTGATTCATCATAGACCGACTTATGTCCCGGCGTACGAGCACCTACCACCTCTCCCGTCAATGTCAACGCCATTGACAATGCACTGGCTGGGCAGAGATGTCAAGCCTTGTGGTGGCGAGATGGGGCAGAGGGTACGGAAATCAGTGCAGAGAAATTGCTTCAAAGGCAGATATCCTCGTCAAGAGTGCTATGAGATCAAGCGCGGTGCTAGCGCCGGAATCGCTGCTATCATCGAGAATTCGAGGAGACTGTCTGTGATTGAGGCGAGCAAGGCAATCTCATCAGCAGAATTGGCTGTAGCGGATACTGCGAAGACGGTGGTCGACCTTGTCGACGTGATCAAATCGGCCAAGCTCGCGTCGGACGAGGCGAAACAAGAGGTTTTTAGCGATAAAGACCTGATAGTGCTCTTGCCAGAAGAAGAGGGTTCTACTGCCGATTCCTATTCGGCACAATCTCGCGCGACCACACCTCGCATCAAGGTCAAGCCCATCGCCCTCGTCATCAAGCGTTCAAAGCACGCTCGGTCACTTTCATCCTCATTGTCAGCGAAGATGGGAACGGACCAGTCGCGCTCTGGCACCGTATCAGTCAGCCTGTCCAACTCGGACGAAGAATCAATGATCGATGTATCTTCGAATTCGACATCAAGGTCGATGAGCGTCGGAGTCTTGCACACAGACTACAGAAGTCAAGACTTCTCTTGTGCGTTGGTCAGCGCAGCGTCAGCAGAGGGGATCAAGCGCAGTGCACGTCTGAAGAGGAAGGCTCGGTGCTGTTGATACCACATTGGACTGACTTCTTATGCGTACTCGATGAACTACCACTCATTTTGTAATGCATTACCAATAAACATGTAATTCGGTCATGACAGTCCGCCGCGTCTGGTATGACGCGTCACAAGTGAGACATTTCTGCACCCGAAAAGTCACCAGGTACCTCGCATTTGCTCATGTTCGGATTCCCGGTACAACGACATTACTCTACATCTGTCACGTCGGACTTCAATGCGGCATGGCATCCCCTAAGGATGGTCGGTCTTCGCCATCCAGTCGTAAATCGGCACGCCCATCAGTAGAGTCGGCTGCCTCTAGCACATGGGAGACAATCACTTCTTCCGCGTCCACAGCATCCGTTAGCACGAACGGATCACCTCCCTTACAGCAACGACCGAGTTCGAGCCAGGCATCTCGAGCAAGTTCCGCTATATACCTAGGGGACACTCCGGTTCATCGCTCGGCTCATGGCGACAATGATTGTAATGGACATCAGGCTGCAAAAGGACCTAAAAAGCCGTCGCCGGTCTTGTCTGTAGCAAGTGGCTTCGCTAGTGTCAAAGTTGGCTTGGGCAGTCCACAATTAGACTTTAGTAGGCGGGATTGGGTCGGCGCAAGAAGACGCGAAGGAAGCAGCGAGTCCGAATCCGTAGCCCAAGCAAATGCTAGCAGTTTGCAACGGGCAGCCTCGGAGGAGAGCGAGTCTGGCGAAGGCTCGGAATCTTTACTTGACAACGGACTTGTGGATGAGGTATCGGGACTTCCAAGCCCGCCTGGTACGGAGAGCGATATCCGTCCGCCCACATATCGTGCCGATAGCGGTTCCAGCCTTAGATCAAAATCAGCTAGCCCCAACAAGGTGGGTATTGCGACTGCCGACGTGACTTCAATCGAGCCGAACTCCATGATAACCGTTGATCAGGCTACCCTCTCGTCATCACAATCACCGCGGCGTATTCCCTCCATCTCGTCAACGCGACCGCTTCCTCGCGGCAACTCTTCGCACTCGATATCAAGCTCGACAGCGAAACTTAGACCTAACGGCTCAGCCCATTTGCCGACCGGCGGTATGAGATCAGGGGCGTCACCTTCATCTTCCTCCATCAACGGTACCAATTCCGCTTCGTCTGCTTCAGTAGCCAGTCCGAGAGGCAGTCGTCAGAACGCTCTTGACGAGTTCGCCAAGCACATGTCAGCGAATATGTCCAGGGACAGCAGTCAAGGAAGTGGACAGGGAGTGGGCGGTAGCCGGCAATCCTCGCCAAAAAGGAAACAAATACAATCGTTAGACTTATCGCGGACGCCGTCAATAATTTCTAGAATACCTTTACCCGAGCGGACAGCCAAGCAAGGATACTCCCTTGCCGATGATGCCGATGAGGAGAATGGGAATACTCCCTCACGATTGCCTCGAAATAGAGCGCTAGAGAGTGGTAGACAGGAGGCAGCGCTTCGAGAACAACCCTCATCGAGACAGTCTTCAAGCAAAGATCTCGACGATAGGATCAGAGAAGCGGAAGCGAGGGCACTTGAAGCAAGCACCAGTCGACCGCGTCGAAATTTCGGAGTCGACGAGGCCTCCACGCCAACCAGAAATACCCCTCAACGTCATGACTCGTATTCCCGCGCTCAGTCTTCTCCGCTTGCCGCGTCAACCTCCACCTTAAGACGAAGCGCTACGCTATCTTCCGCAGCTGCGCTATTGAACGGTGAAAGCGCATCTGACCTGCGGACCAAGCGACACGTCGCAGCGTCTGAAGCTCGCAGTCCGACAGTCGAAGATGATGAAGATAGAGAACGGAGTGGAGGGAGCGGCAGCAGCAGACGAAGGAAAGCTCTGCCGGCGGACTTTCGCCATGGTGGCCTGGTAAGCGTTCCCTATGTTGAGACGAAAGCAATTGTTGATTTGCTTTGCTTCAGTTCACGCCTTCACCTCCGAAAACGAGAGCTGAACAGACGCAGAATGAATCGTCGAATTCGGGAAGATTGACCAGATTGCGGCAATCCATTGACTCGCCTTCGGGGTATCCGAGTTCGTCCCCTTTGCCGAGTCGTTTTTCGTCCGCGTCTCGATCATCGCGACATATTGAACCGATCTCTTCTCCTAGTCGATCACGCTTCGATACCGTCGAGGGTCTCAACCGCTCAATGAGTCTGGTTGGCAGCAAGAGCGGCGAGACATCGAATTATGCAAAGCGCAATTGGACTCAATCAATATCTGGTCTTCCAAAATCGCATGACGCGCTGGACCACCGGGGTTTACCTCGAGATCGATATAGACCGGAAACTGCTTTGGACGGCGTCGGAGACCGTACTCGTTACGCCTACAAAGGTAGCCACGATTCGACCCTGACGGAAAGTCATATGCGCCGTGGGCAAAGTCTGCTGATCAGCGATCGAGATCTGGCGGCCGCATCGAATATGCGAGTTACCTCACTTGCGCCCGGCGATTCCATCTCTGCTGTCGGCGCTGCCAGTGACCGAGAATTGCAAGACAACAAAGACCCGCTCGATGTCATCCGACGCTTAGAAGAGCAGCGAGCCGAGTCAAGACGGCGATGGCATGATATACCTCGTTCTGCCACATCGATGTCAGGGCTCAGAGACGTATATCATGGTGCCGCACCCCGCACTGCACCTATCGAGCGTCTCGCTTCCAGGCGGAATCTTAACCAAGAAGCGCAACAGAGTCCGCTGCTCGGCCGCGGCGCTTCAAGGCTAAGTATGCGTGGACCGGCGACGGAGCCTCGCCCCATGAGAAGCAGCACAAGTCTTGGTGGGCGATCAAGTGGTGCTCTCAACATGGACCTCCCGTTGACAGAACACGGTCGGCTCCTGTTTGAGGCTTTCCGCTCACTGCAAATAAAGATTGAGCCCGAAATCGCAAACGTGCAACCCGAGCTGCTGAGCACGATACAATCAGCCACGCGCACAACGGAAGCCATCAACACATCGCTTCGTAATGCCATTGATCTCGCATCACAGATAACCGTTGATGTCGAGTTGGGCGAATCGACTAGCGTTCGAGATCAATACAGCCGTCTTGCTCTCCTCCTGCGAGAAGCGGGAAGAGCAAGTGACCTGAACGTGCGGGATATGACGCGTATGATGCTAGATATACCAAAACTGATCCGCCAAGGAGGAGGGAGCGGTATGACTGGATCAACGTCGAATGGTTCTTCACAAGGAATACGGAGGTCGGAATCAGCTTCACTAGCGTTTGATTCTATCAAGTCTGCGCCAGGATCAGACCAGCGTGCCAGGCGTTGGCAACCCATTTCGCCGACGGCTCCAAACGGCCTTGACCACTCACCATCACAAAGACAAGGTCGATGGAGTATTGATACACCCCGGAGAAATACGCACATGCTAAGACCGGCAACATCGATAGGAGAATCGCATTCGCCTCTCTCCCGGTACGATGGACGGGAAAAAAATGGAGGATCGACAGTTGCCTCGCTTATGTCGAGAGTAAAGAACATGACACCGCGCAAAGCGCCTTCATCGCCGAAGCCAGACTTATCAACAATTCAACAATCACCGCCACAGCCGTTTCATGATGACGAAAGCGCTTCGACTTCACATTCTGATGCACACAGTTCGGTGAAATCTCTTTCTCGATCCCCTCAGCGAACACCACTTCGTAACGTGCTGAAAAAGAAGGCTTCGACCGCTTCCACTGACACCGTGCGTGGAGCGACCTTTCTGCCTACCGTGTCGAGAGGAGCTACAACCACAGCTATCAGTCAAGTGACGGCTGGCGATCCGAGTCCCAGCAGTATAAAGGAAGGGAAAGCGATGTCCATCAGGTCAACCACAATGGACGAGCCAAATTCGCCTATGAGTCGCTTCGGCTTTGTTCAACAGCGAGAGCGTAACCACTCCAAACCGCTGGATATGGACGATAGAGAAGGCCAAAGACAAGAAAGTGCGGAATCGTCGTCCTTACTCAGTCGCTCGCCAGCGAAACGAGATGAAGACGAATATTTTTCCGCCGAAAGCTACAGTTCTAGTCCGTTGCCCGATCACGAAGACGCAGTATCCTTCTTGGAGCATAGTCTGGTCGAAGCTGCCAAAGCTAGGGCGAGGGAGAGAGAGCAAGTCGGGATACGGGAGAGATTAGGAGCTACGGATCCTGCGCTTATGGAAAGCGATATGGATCTCATCAGGAGACCCAGTTTGAGCGATAGGTTTAGGGCGACCTTGAGAAAGGGCACCGTGAAGGAATCGTAGAACATATGTTCCGACTTCGTAGCAACATGTGCACACGGTATGTCAGATGTTCTTCGGTTCGAGCTTCAGTGGGACGATATCGAATCCATGTAAAGGTGATACATAATGACAAAATGCTATGCTGGCGATTGATTATGCTTGATTGCTATCCCATATCTGCGAATGGTATTGCACAACCACCCACTCCTCCACATACCAAGACAACGCGGAATGTCCACAAAGTACCGAAGTACATATCTCACATCTCACTTCTCAACCTCGCCTTCTCTTCTCTGATCGAATCATGCAGCCCAAATATCTCTCCCTGCGTACGACGAACTTGTTCATCTAGCGCTTGAGCGAGATCTGGGAACTCGCTCAGGACTTTAGTCCATTTAGCAATTTCGGCCACCTTTTTTCGGAGTGAGGCGTTGAGAGCGTCAAGGTGCGGCGAGCTGACTTCGAGTTCTGGCGTGGGCGCCGATTGGGGTCGAGCATTGGGTATGAATAACTGATCTGGAGGTGTATTGGGAGATTCGGTGCCACCCATCACGACATTGTTGTTGTTGTTGTCGTTGTCGTTTCTGTTTGATGTTCGGTGTGAAGGAATAGGCCTTGTGTCAGGAGGGTAATCCGACTCTGACTGTGATTGCAATGCGACCGGTGATCCATTTCGCGAGAGATCTTCTGTAGTGGGAGCACCCGACTCGTTCTTGTTCTTCTTCTTCTTCTTCGGTATGTCGTCCTGTCTGCTAAAAGACGACGTATCCGCGTCTTGGATTGCTGCTCTGGCCCGCTTTTTCGCTTTCTTGGCCTTCCCCTTGCTCGAAGGGCTGATTTGCGGGTCAGGGTCATTCGGCGTGGATGGTCCGCGATCATCTACTGATACACTTGGAGCCTGAGCCGCACCTGAGTGGGTAGATGCATTTATCAGAGCGTCCGGTCCAATCAGTCTCCCTGAGCCATTGACCAACTCATCCTCAGTCTTAGTCCGCCAGTGTAATTCGATTGAATCCTTGCTCGTTGCCATCTTGACCCATCGTGTGGCTCGCCCAGTCTGATCAAGAGCCGAGGTATCCCGACACTGTTGTTGGACCCATAATCTGTACCCGAGTTGGTCCCGACTCCGTGCTTCCGCGGTCCGCCATTCCTCTGGGAGCTTTAAGGTCTTTTGCTGATCAAAAGCGTCGAAAGACCAAGTTGCCGGGTTCTCGGGGGAGTAAGGCCAAATTTGGATCCTCAGATGCGGTCGTAAGTGCGCTTTACCCTCTACGACCCGACCTGTGGCATGTATAAACGCCCTCCCATTCGCGTCTATCGCTGAGGCAATTCGCTTTTGTTCTCCCTTCCATTTGATAAATTCGGGATGACCCCGCTGACTGGGGTCCACATAGCATTCCGGGAGGGGAGTTGTGTATACCATGCCACTGTCATTGCGATTCAACACGGTCGTATTTGGGGGAGCAATGAGATGAGGAACGAGCTCTTGCCAGTATGAACGCTTTTTCTTTCCAGTAGCGATCGGTGTGCCGAGTTGTCGCTGAAGAATCTGGCTATTACCATCTCCTGACTTTGCTGCTTCGTCGGCACCAATGTCAATAGTGTCCCCCGCGGTGTCCACTGATTTTCTCGGGGGTGACCCATGTGAAGGTGGGCTCGCAGATCTGGTATCTGCAGCTCCAAAAATCTTTTCAATTGTCCTTGAAGCTGTCGAAGGCTGAACAGTCGGTGATGGTAAGGCTTGGATATCGTCATCATCGTCGTCGTCATCCCCATCATCTGCCATCAACTTCCAATCGTACGCGACCCCGTCTCCTCTCCAGTGAGAGTTGACAATAGTTTTGCCCTGCTTTCTGAGTACGGCGCTTTTTGCCGCAGTGATCTTTCTCCGGCCTTCCCTGCGTACAGTCGAATTCTGAGAATAACATGTGTCCGGTAGATCCGTTTTGCTAGTTCGTGATAACCAGTCTTATCAGCTAAGATCGTAGTGTAGTACGGGTAAAAGACTCACCTGATACCCAAAACGCCATCTTGTTGTACCCAGTCAACATCGCGGACATTCGATACTTCTTCTTCCATGGCGTGGATATCTGGCTTGACATCTTCCATCAACTCGTCCTCATCACCGTTCTTCGCATATCCGTTCCTCCGACTGCTCCCAGAGGCGACTTCAGCAGCTCCCGATCCGCCAATATCGGCGGCGTCCGGCTCCGCCTTGACTTGCACCAGCTCTTTCTGTTTGCCTTTGTCCTTCTTTCCCGGTATATTTGGCTTAAATTTGAGCACTTTCGCTTCGACTCCTTCGACGTGTAGCGGAACAACTGGACGAGCGCTACTTGTTGATGCGGCAGCAGAGTTATGAGCTGGACGGGATGGACCAGCGAGTGGAGGCTCGGGCATGGGGGAAGTACTGTTGGAAGCACTGTGGTGTGCGGTTGGTGCCAACGGAGCGGCGATGTTCGGTTTCACGTCAACTGTATTCAACGGGTTGACGGACGAATGAGACGACGTTGATGAAGACTGAGGTCGGGTCGGCGGTTTGGTGAGGGTAGTAGCCATATTGGCTGATCTAGATGGTTCGAGTGATGATGGAGGTATCGGGCGGTGATGGCCATCGTTTCGCGTATTCTGATCGCGATATGATCTGCTGGTCCCAGCATAGTCGCGAGTTCGAGGATCGTCCAAAACAGGCTGAGACGGGCTATATCGTTTCTGTCTGTCGTTATGTGAGATTGGGGCCGGACTATATCGTCTTCTCCTATAATAGTCTGGGGAGGGGGACCGACTGTCCCGCCTTCTCCCATACGTATCTGGACGATAGTTATTCCTTTCTGCTCGAGGCCTATCGGGAACGGGGTGTCGTATTCCAGATATGTATCTAGACGATGACGATGAGGAGGAGGCGCCGTTATGATGTCCAAATGACTTTGAGCTCGAGCTCGAGGCTGCAGCTTGGACCGGAGGTGAAGACGAGTCGTATAGCCGCTCTTCATTGTCTGTCCCACTGACTAGGCGGGGAGGCAGACCTCCTCGCCCCCGACCGCTATAAGCTCCCCTGCCTCGAGTAGTGAGAGCAGGTCCTGCGCCAGCGCCTCGGCCTCGCCCGCCTCGACCTCGAGAGGAAGTAAGGAGCGCAGGCGGACCTTGAGTCGCTACTCGTCTATTGGCGAAATGCTGCAGATCCCGATCCTCCTTCTTGTTCACTGGAACGTTCCCCCTCTGTCCACCAACAGGCATCGCAAGAGGCCTCTATCGTGTTCACCTCCTCTCCATCAAGCGTTGATATGGTGATATAACTGTACAGCTGTTGAGCGAAATCTAGAAGGTTGCGATTTAATGAGCTGATTGACAAGAGCCAATCGTCCTTTTACGTATCCGTGTTTTTTGAAAGTCTTTTTCAAATACGCTCGCAGGAAGTTGCTGCAGAGAGCTGCGCAAGAAGATTGGTAGTTGCGTCTAGATAATGCTTGATATTGATGCGACGTATACTTGATCAACTTTTGATCTTTCTTATGATAGCGATTGATCCGCGCATAGTCACGTGATGCGACCTGATAAACTCAAATCTGAAACGCACAAAACTGGCGTTGCAATGACGAATGACAAATGACAAAAGATGGATGGCAAGATGCATCACCCTACACCTGGAGTCTCATCGTCGTGTCGAGCATGTTCCAACACCTCTCTAATTAACCTGAGATACTTGCTCTCGTCCCCGTCCCCCTCTCCGTGCCCATCACCATTGACGGAAGCGACTTGATCATCTACCGCTTTTTCTAGGAGAGCAAGCTGTTCTTCTTCGTCCTCATGCTTGCCTATCCACAGTATATATTCCTGTTCTGTCCACCCATGCACTTCGTGTGGGAGGCGTAATGGCGACAGCACAATTATGTGATGTAGTACTATCAGAGGTGGGAGATGAACTGTTTCTACGGGGTTGGTGACGATCGATACGTCGGCGAAAAGTAATGTCCTGCGTGGAGTAAAATATGCCCAACATCAGCAACACACCTGATGCACTCATGATCAAACTCACCTGAACGCTCTTAGAGCCAGATACTCGTCCCCGATCCGCTCAAGCCTCATCCCACCCCGCGCACCTTGTATTTGCCCAGTGTTGAGCAGATTTGTCACGCCCATCTCGAGCTCAGTCATGTCTCCGGTCAACTTCAAGCAGCCACTTTCGCCCATCGGTCTCGCTATTGACGCGTGCAGTAGGAATGTATGAATGATATATTTGCTGAGGCTCATAGCCCTGTTGATAATATTAGCTTCTGCCTCGGCGAATTTCGATCGGCACGTAGCTCACCATTGCTTCATCGCTTCACCTAATGACATCCTGCCCAATATCTCACCTCGGACAAAGCTCAGTTTGTCGACCAGATCTTGCATGTAAGGGCTTCCGCCACCATTTCCCATTGACATGGGATCCATGGGTTTTGAAAAGTCTACGCGGTGAATGCGGCTGAGAATCGAGACAAGCTCGCGACGTAAAGCGGAGTCCAGGGCATCGACGATTCGCTTGTACGTCGTTTCGAGTGACTACCGTCGTCAAGACGAAGAAGTGTATCAGTATAGCAATACCACTACGAAAATCAATGGCGACTCACGTCGACTGTGGGTTTGAGTGTTTCCCATACTTTTCCGCCAAATTCGTCCGCAACATACAGGAGATTAAGCCAGCAGTGATAGAGCGCTCCAACTAGCTGCGAATTGACCACTTGAGCAGGCGTTGCGTTCGGTCCGATCAGACTGGTCGCTGTGAAGTCTTTGACGAGCTGTATCGCATAGGGGCGTCAAAAAAGTAAAACTCCTTGCGTAAAGGCGGTAACATACCATTCCATCGACCCTACTGATGAAACCGTCCAATACCTTGCTTGCATTTCTGGCAACAGTCCGCACGAGCAGTGGGTCGAATCTTGCCGAGTCCAGCTCGTTCGTTACGATTCTCGCTATGCTGACTCCTTCCCCTGGGCCTGGAGGGTTACCTCTACCTGACAAGTATTGCGAAAGCGCCGAAGAAACTGCTTCGGTCATTCTTGACGTCGAGCGCGAAAGGTAAAGTGTCTCAAAGACAGATACGGAACGCAGTACCAGTACCGCTTCGGGGCTATGGCAGGGATAGCGGTCAGCTCGGTCGACCTCCTATGCGAGCAGCCTTGAGCGCACCTTTGATGTTCTCGCGTGTAGACAGTATCAGTATGAACGGCAATCTTCGCGAAGAAATCGTGGAACAGTCGCAATAATCTCGGGTATCCGGTACTCAATGCTTGCTGGAGCCAAGCGGATGCTACACGGTATGCATAGAGTCAGCGACTCGAAGGGATATCTGCATTGAGCGCAAGACTCACATCGCGCTGCCTCTTTAGTCTGCGATTCAAACGCTTTCGCTAGTGTTGTCCAAAATGTGAAGCTAGGCTTCTCGTCAAGACTCTACACCACAGCCAAGGACCCGTCAGCGCTACGACGACTCAAGCTACGAGGTCAAGACTGACCTTCATCACCTCGTCCAGGAACTCGACTTGTGTTACCGCATCTCGCTTCAACCGCAGGACCTTTTCAAGCGTGTAAACCTGTCTCATTGATGAGCAATGGTACACTTGAATGTCATATGGAGGCGAAGACGCACCTTTATACAGCAGTTCGCGACATCTTCAATGACTCGCTCTAGTCTTGCCCATAATAGGCTAACCCATTGCTGCGTATTCGCTGAGGTCGGCTCCGTTGCCGGTCGACCTCGTGATCCGAACTTGATAGCGCCCACAGAAGTTGTTCCTTCTACATAGTATAGCTTTGTCAGCTACGGTATGCTAGTCATACAACTCTTAGCACAACACCAACCTCTCGCGGCAATCTCTTTCCCTATTGCAGCCGAGTCGAAAGCCTTGCTGACGCGCGCTGTGACGGCGTCGTTGAGATCTGCCAAAAGGTTCGACACCAGATCCGGAAGAAGACGGAGATTGTGCGCGGTCTGCAAAGACGATGAGAGAAGAGGTTGATTCTGCAGACATAGAGTCTGTGTCAGTACAAGAGAGATGTCCGAAGTATCTGACCAACGCACCAGATCCGCAAGACCGCTGACCACCATACTTTCCATTTCTTGAATGATGGTATCTCGCGCTTTATCAACAAGAGGAGCGTAGGCTCTAACAAAGTCTAATGATTGCAGAGGCAGTGAGGTAGAGGCTCCGCCGTTCTCGTCTCCTTCTTCATCGATGCTAGATGAATGCAGCAGGACGTCTGGCATCACAACGCTTGTCAGCTGTTTCCGTGAGCCTAAACACGCTCAGCTGCTCACCCAACTCTGCCACGCTGAGAGCTGCTTTAGCCAGCTCCCTGTCCCTCTCTCCTTCGCCCCCTTTCTCCTCCTTCTCCGAACCCTTGATCTTGCCCATCTGCCCCTCCAATCTCCGAGCAAGGAGGACGAATCGACTTGCTCTTCTGGTCAAATCTGTGGCTGCTCCCAGAACCTGTTGGCGCTGCACTAGCAGAGCAAGTTGTTGGTAGGGCAAGTGTATTTTCGTATGTAAGCGATCTATGGATGTGGAAAGGGAAGTAAGGGAAGACTGTATTGGTGCTAGGTGCGATGAGAGGGATAGCGAGGTAGTTAGATGGTTCAAGAGTAATGGATGGGATGTTGAGATCTGTTCAAAATGGAAGCTGTCAGCTCAAGCCTACAGAACATAGGTTGGGCACAGATCCAGGCGGACACACCTCTTGACGAAGCTGCTTCGTTACGTCCTCCTGCAATAGACTGGTCTGTCAGCGATTATTGTCAGACGAGATGCTCATGTACGCACAATAGCATAGTTGAGTCTCGCTAGCTCAGCACCAACATCCTCTTCTCCTCCACTCCTCTTGTCTGATTCGACCTTTGGCTTGCCCTCTACTTCCTTGTCATCAGGCCTGTACACTTTTCCCGATAAAACCGCGTTAGCATACGCGTGAACGTCGAATGAGTCGGACAAGAAGGGTTTTTGGTCTGAATCCGGAAGACCACACACTGGTCAGTTCTGGTCTATCGTAGCAAAGCACTGGACTTACCGAAAAAGGTCTCCGCTGCCATGATTGCCCTCCGCTCTACAAGCTTTCTTATGCGGTCTATGGTCTATTCCAATATGCTTGAACGTGTGCGAAGCTGTCACAAAGCGACTAAAGATGCACACTATCAACAATGCGCTGCGGTGTAATTCGAGTATATCGCATCTCTCAACACCGTCGGAAAGATAGAGTCGAGTCACGTGATTTACCACGTTTACTTGGTTTAAAAAAGTTGGAAAGGGCTTCCTGTCAAAGTACAAGCAACAAGCAATAACAATCCCGCTCTCCTCCTCTCCTCCTTCTACAAATACATAAATTCAGTCAACTAGACAGCATGCCTAAAGAACAGGTCAGGAAGCGAGGGAAGCGCAGGCCCAAAAATGAAGGCGAGGATGATGTCCATGTTCAAGCTAGCGAGCCCGTAAGCGTAGAAAATGCCTTTGTCGACACTCAAGGCTCTGGTGCGGAACCAGCTTCAGCGACAGCTGGACCATCAGGCATACATCCGTCGCGAGCAGCAATGCTCTCTGGTGGTCGTGCCACTCCCCATACGGCTCAGGGACAAGTCGACGGCGAAGTAGCTGGTGGCCTGGAAGAAGGTGGTGAGAACCAGAATGACTGGACGAGAGGACCGAGGGTTGAATCAGAGTTCCCATTTGGAGTGCTGGACCCAGACGTCAAGGCGTACTTCCGAAGTGTAGAGGATCAGATCAAGGACTGGGAAGGTGTCTCTTCCGCTGGTGAAGAGAGGGAAGGTGGGTCAAGCATGCCGAATGACATATGATTTCGTGCTGATATAATGTGGACCCGTGGACAGACCGACAACTCTTCCTTACTTCGGTGCTGTCGGAACTGCGCTCACACGAGCTACCCGCTGCCACTGATCCAGAAACTTCCATCATCCTCGAGAGATTACTGCCTTCGCTGAACGACTGGGGACGACGGGTCATTGGCGATGCTTTTGGCGACAAATGGTCGGAGATCTTCCGCCACAGATTTGGAAGTCATGTTGCGCAGACCTGGATGACTCTCGCGGCTGGTACCCTTGACCGTGAGGTGAGTGCCGGCCCTCTCTACTGTCATCTGCGGGCTTGATTGTGACGCTGATGGGCTATCTTTCAGGCCCGAGGTGTCTGGCCACCACAGCAGAAAGCACAAGACGAGTCTGTAGGCAAACTACCCACTATGACCGAACTTCTGAGCGACATCATCACTGCCCTGTCACCCACGCTTCCAACTCTCCTTTCCTCTCCTCATGCATCACCCCCAATCAGGCTTCTTCTCTTAGTGATCACTCCGAATCGCCCATTACCGACGCTGGACGGAGGGGACAAGAGTGGCTTGATCAGATCCAAACGATCGGGGAAATATCGTTCGAACCAAGGAGTGAAAGGGAAATCCATCCTCGGTGATGGTTCGAGTGAAGACAAGGGCAAAGGAAAAGGGAAGGAGGTCAAGCGCGAAGTCCCTCAGGAGTTGGTTGGACTTCGGACCCAGATGAGAAAGGACTTGATGACCAAACTCGGAGCAGCTGAGTGGAAGGCCATGGGTATAGATGCGGTAGGCAATGCCACTGTACAGGTGTGTTTAGATATTTTCAATGTTTCCTCGCGTTTCGCTAATATCACATGTAGCTGTTCCTTGAACTCGAGGTCGAAGACAGCGATGCAGAGCAAGAAGGGTCGCTCTTTGACATCCTCACAGAGGGTTTGATTACGCAGCTAAGTGTGTATCAGCACATCACATTCGCTTGTCTTTGTCGTTAACATTCCTTTCAACAGAAGCGTCTTCTGAAGCTACCCTTGAAACCCAACCCTACCTCCTTTCGCTTTTGGCCTCTCAAACAGGCACAAGGCTATTCGAATCGCTTCTCATCCTCTCACCACCAAATATATTCGACGGATTATGGTCAACGTATTTCGAGAAGAAGCTTGGTCGTCTAGCAGGCCACCCATTCGCCAACTTTGTAGTGGCTAAAGGCATCGCTCGGCTGGATGAGAAGAGAATAGAGGACTTGGTGCAGGAGGTCAAAGGAAATGCTGGAGGAAGAGGGCTTATCAGTACGTATTTCTGATGGAAAGCAAAGTGGCTGATCGAACGTGTGCTGACAAACTCTTGTGCATCTGTAGAAGCGGCGCGGACGAGCGTGATCCAAGCCTTAGTTGACCGAGCTGTCGTCTTGGTCGGGTCCCAGAAGGTCGTGCTTGACGTGAGCTGCTTGGCATGACTTCTTGTCCTATTTGCTGACCTTGTCCCGCAGCTGTTATGCTCATCGCTCGAGCTGCCCAAGGATCAACGGAGCTTCCTCGTACCATGTCTTATGGCACTGAAGACTCTCCCTGTACGTGTATTGAGCTTAAGCACTCGCCGATTGATTAATTATACTGACCATTGTATGTATTGCAGGGCTACCAAGCGGCTCTCTCTGGTAGCGCAGAAGAGGAAACGCCGGAAGGCGCGAATTCAACCGAAACCTCAAATGCAAATGTCGATGTGGAAGCAGAAAAGGAAGCAGCTGCTCAAATACGATACGCTGCTTGGCAGAATCGACGGACTGCAAAGCCTAAAGCGGCTGAAGGCGAAGTCGAGGTGAACATGCAAGGTTGTTTGATCCTGCAAGGAATGATGGGTTTGGGCGAAGTGAACGGTGTCGTTCTTGACAGGCAAGTCGTAGATCAGTCCGAATCTCGTCACCACACTTCGGATACACGCTGATATCTTTGGTGGTATTCCAGCCTTTTCGCCCAACCCAAGGAGGCGATTTTTGGCTGGGCAAAACACCCTATAGCTTCTCATCTGCTCGATGCGGTGTTGAAGAACCCTGCTGTGGCGCCCAAATATCGACGCAAGCTCATGATGGCTTTCATGGGCCACTACGAGGTACTGGTGGATGATAAGCTGGGCAGTCGGGTGGTGGACACTGTCTGGGACCGTGCCGATGGGTTTATGAAGGTGAGTTGTTATGTGGTCATCGGATCCTACTCAGGTTTTTCACTGTGGGCAAAACGCTGACTGTGGTATGATTTGATTCAACGTATACAGGAGAAGATCGCTCGATCGCTCATCCCGCACACAACTGATCTTGGCAACTCGCAATATGGCAAATACTTTATACGCAAAGCCGAGATCAGCCTGTTACATCGTAGACCAGCCGAATGGCGCGAGCGCATCGTAGGGGTCAAGCATCACTTCGCTCATCAGCAAGCCGCTCCTGCTGCTACTCCCGCTTTCACCATTAGTAATACGGAAGGCGAGGGAGAGAAGAAACGCAAGATGAAGGAAGGGGGAGAGGTGGAAGAGAAGGATGAGATTGATGAGCTTTTCTCGGGCGTCAAGGAGAAGAAGCGCAAAAAGGAGAGGACGGAGTAGCTTATGCTCTGATTGGCAGATCAGTCATGATACGACGCTTGACTGGAATCTTGTAGACTATGCATGGATCTATCGTTATTATACAACAATGGATACTGAGTTGGGTGAATATGCCTAACAATCTGGACTCGTGTATGATACTCCGTCACATCAGATCTCCCTACAAGCGATAAAACATTAGCACGATGGCGAATCTAGACAGGAGCTGACGACTCACTCTGCAGGCGCTTTGCGCATATACCAATCGATCGCTCCTGAGAACACGGCGAACGCGGCTCCTCCGCCTAGCATCGCCGACGGTCCGGCTTGCCGAGCGAGGATTGCACCGGACAAAAAACCAGCCGAGACGGCGTTAGTGATATCGTTCTTCGCGCGGTACTACCGTATCAGAAAATGAGAGTTAGAATTGTTCACCGTCTTACATACTGATGTGTTACTTGTATCAGAAACACTCACGCCCTCGATACAGCACTCGACGCCGGAATAGATGGCGCCGACTTTAGCGAATCCTTTTCCGCTAGACCACATATTCCTCCCCATTTCCTTGAACACGAACATTGTTTGAGCCCGAGTAGTCATCTGTGTCGAAGCGCGCGATAGCGGGTCTTCGTATGCGAACGTCGCTGACATGAGCGAGAAGAAGCCTCCTAATGCAAAGCCTAATCATGACGTTGGATCATCAGCTTCTTTTCATGTTCGATAAATGACCCTCATGATTGGAGGCTTCTATGGTCCTTTGGCGATGCTTGCTGAGAAGAGTCTGACCTACCTGCACCACCGGATAAAACCACTTTTAACGGACAAGACTCCATTGCCATGCCCATGTACTTCTGCATTTTCATGGCAGTCTGTAACTCTTGTTTCTCCACATCCGTTGTTCCGGGCGGTAACGGTTCTTGCCCCGGTAAATATATCGGTGCCAGCAGCGGCATAGTATTCGGTAGCGGGAGCGACATCGCGACGAGTGACGAGTGACTACTTGTTATATGTAAATTTAATGACTGAAGTGTAAGCGTTACTCAAGTAACAACAGACTTTTTTCCGGCATGGCTCTCTTTATGATAATTACTCGTAGTACTTAGACGGAGATCCGAGTCAATCTCCGTGTTTGGCTCGTGGTCGCTGCCCCCGCGTCGCGTTTCAGAAGATCAACATTCAAATCATACTCGCTTCTCAGCCTATAGACTGTTCCTCTCATCCTCATAATCTTTCAACACGACAGTCATACACAAAATTACCATCAGCGACAGCGGGGCCAAGGATATCTCAAGTTATACGAAGCTGTACAGGAGACGACTCGACCATCAGACCCTAATCATGCCCAAAAACTGAATCGCTCATGCCCTTCGCCAATCTCCGGTATCCATGCTCGTAGTCTACACGCTCTCATAGACAAGGTATAACTTGTCCGCGTCTCCACTAACCACAAATCTCCTGCTTAATTTTCAACCACCACTCAACACACACACACCATGCTCGACGACATGAGTAACAGCGCATCGGCCTCTAAACGGAAGCTCAAACCTGTTGCCGTAGCCGAGAATTGGGATGACGACTTTGAGTTCTCGTTACCTACGAAGCCCAAGTCGGCTGCACCGTCGGCGTCATCTTCGAGAAACGTCGTCAAGTCCAACCCAAAGTCTTTTGAAGGAGACGAGAATGTGGATCCTAGGCGGAAAACACCTTCGCCTGATTGGGACGAAGAGGAGAGCTGGGATGAGCTGCCCCCGCCCTTGCCTCTATCACCTTCATCAGCTGCTCCCGCTGGACCGTCTAGGCAAAACCCATCGCCTCGCAAACAATCGAAGCTCCCTTTACCTCTAAACATCCCTACAAATCCGTATGCCCAACCTAATGTTCTGCCAAGGTTGTCACCGTCGCAGTCGACTGACTTGCCATCCCCCTCACCGTTACCGACTTCGCAGACATCAGCTTCACAGGCTTCCTTACCTCTGCTGTCTTCCCGCTCCCACTCGTCTCTTGCTGTCGGATCGACGGATGGAGAACCGGCGCCCCGCAGCTCGCGCTCACGATCAGGCTCGTCGGCGACAGGTACTATTACACGAAACAAGCTGGTCAAGCGTCACCCGTCCACATCCTTCCTTCCTCTTCCTCATCGTTCTTCCTCCCACAATCTGGCTCTATCTGTAACAAAAACATCTCTTCCGTCAGCTCTCTATGCCAATGAATGCTCGCCAAATCTCCCTCATCCACCAGTGCCATCTATTCCACGATCAATTTCAGGCGAACAGATGCCACCGCCTCCAATACCAACACGTACTAGTGGGGAAGCCGCGATACAGCGCACAAGGAGTAGATCAAGATCCAAATCGCGCTCAGCAAGTAGGCAGGATGTCAGGGTGTCCAGTATACCTTTTTCACCTTCAACGGAAGACTTGCAGGACGGGCAGAAGACGAAGAGAGCAGGGTTCTGGAAACGACTCTCGGGAGCGCCGGATGCGAGTGCAGAAAAGAGTGGTGCGTCAAGATAAAAAGACACTGATGTATATTGCTGACCATGTTACACTCGGATAGGCTCTGATCCTCATCATCAGCCACGTCGTCGTCGAAGCTCCTCTGTCGGGGGTAAAATGCTTGCCGAACCGCCATCACCTCAGCCTCCACTTCCTCCTCTCCCAACCAGTCTTCGCTCGCATAGTTCCGCTTCAACCGCATCTACCTCTTCTTCAAACCGTTCGGGTCCAACATCTGCTTTCTCGGCACTGCTTCGACGGTCGTCCAGCAGTTTGTCAAGGAGATCCAGTAAATCCCGCGAAAGAGACACACCGCCTTCATCTTACCCGTACCCAACATCACGTAGTGTAGGCAATACACCAGATCTACCTTCTTCACAATCGTTCTCGCACGGCTTTCACCTTCCCTCACCTTCGCCCGGATCGCCGTATCACGGAAGTTGGCTTGACCTTTCTAGTCACGGGCCGACGCCCCCTCTCCTTCACTCGTCGTCGTTCCCCGTTTCACACGCCGCAAAAAACGGTGATAGTGATACCGAAACGGAAGCAGATGGGAGGACACCGCGCAGGAGGCAGAAAGTCCGTCCGGTATCAGCGCTACCAGCACCACGGATGACAAGTGGTAAAGGGTGGTCTGAAGACGGCTGGAAGGGATTTGAAGATACTTCTCAAACTCATTCGGCTATATCAGGTCTCCCGAATAGTAGACCATCTTCTCACGACTTGCCTTCACCAGAACTTGCCGGCAATGGTTTCGCTTCCACCACTACGTCCACTTTACGCAGGCTTGGGTCACTCTCGATGAAACATGGGCGGAGGCTGTCAGGCGGTTTCAGATTCGCTAGTGGAAACCAGGATACCTCTAGTAGCCCCGCCATTGCGTCAGCGAATACAACACCGCTGGAGACGGTCATGGGATCGCCATCGAAACCATCAAGAGGAGCTCGAGAGCTGCCGTCTTCACCTACACCGATGTCGACATTGGGGTCAGAAGAAGCGCTCCGCTCTGTCCTTCGCGCAGGATCAGTCTCTGCCCCGAATTCCACATTCAAGCCCGCCCCGCCGACAGATCATTCAGCGCCAGCGGATACACTGCAAGATGATGCTGCCACAACGATGAAGAGAAGGACGGACAAGCATCAGAGGCGACAAAGCTGGAATGATTTCGTGATACCTAAGGATGTGCTGGAAAAGCAACGGGGCTTGAAGGCGAAGATCAGTGCTGTCAAAACGTTCGCTGGCGGAGTCGAAAGTGAGTCGACTGTCTCGATTTCAACCTTTGCGGCCCGTTTAATAGCGTAAGTTAACGTATGATTGCCGAACACAGCGCTCAAAACACTGCTCGCACAGCATGGGGACCTTCGAAAGGACATGCTGTTCTCCAGCGACCCATCAAACTCTGCTCTTTTCGATGGCCTTGATCAAGAATTCGCTCAATGGTGGGAGATGGCAGTAGTACTGATCGAAGTTGGCTCGACTGGTCGAGATCCGTCCACGCTGGCATCGATGTCTAGTCCACCTAGATCGAGGCGGATCACATTGGCGAGTGATGACGCAAAAGCTGCCAGCGATATCATGCGAAAGGCTTCCTCTGCACCAGGCGACCCGTGTGTCTCGCCGGTCGTGGCTTCATCGAGAAAAAACAGTCTGCCGGATCCTTCCGAATCAAGCTTGGAAATGTCACTTGGGCCGCCTAAAGCCTCACCTCCTCCAGAACAGTGGCGTGCTTCGACAGGTAGGCAAGATCTATCGAAGCGGCAGCTCGAAGTGCTACGGGGGATGCTTGGGACCCCTGCGCCTCTACCAGTGTCCACTTCGTCCGCAACTTTATCTAAAAGTGGAAACTCAGAAGGACGGCCGACTTTGGGTGCAAGAGCCGCGTCCACCTTGTCAGCTTCGTCCACTGCAAGCTCTCTGCTTTCTCTTCGCGCTTCGCCGAGATTAGGCGAAGCCGTTAATTCGCCCTCCAGGCCCTTGGGCTCCAACTCCCATACTCCAGATGCAAGTTCTGACTCGATCGGCTTTCCCAGCCCGAGTGACTCGGCGCATATCATTCCTTCTGGCTCCTTCCCAAGTCCAATCGCCGCCAGCCAACAGGCCGAGCAAGCATATCGGGACACCCAAGGTCGGCTACTCGCTAATCAGGAACGAAAATTTACGAATAAAGATCGTCGAGCTAGTAAAGCTGGATTAGCGGGCTTGAAGGACTTTCTGCGATCTCTACAATCCAAGAAAGATCGTCCGCCTATGCCGACATCACCTACATCTCCAACTATTCAAGGACAATTACCAACTCCTGTTAGGAAAGGGTTCCGGGCAATGGCTCGTTCACCGTCTCAGGTGGTCATGGGAAGATGGTCCAAGAAATCAAGTACTTCGCCACCTGCGTCGCCCACATCCCCCATCTCGCCTGCTTTCTCAAGAGCGAGTAGTGGCGGTGGCTCTCATGGGAACGATGCCAGCGGGATGTTCTACCCTACGAACCGTACCTCGTTCTCCGCTTTGGGAGCGCCGGTGACGAGCGCGTTACCTCGGCAAAGACCAGTGACACAGATCTTTGGACGTACAAGCACACTACCCGGAAGTCCAGCAATGATCATCGAGCAAAGCTTGTCTGATAGTCGTCCAAGCCCTTTTGATCCAAATGCACCAAAACGACCAAGTCTGAAGAATATCTTCCGACATTCCTCTGGCGCATGGAACGATCTCGCTCGCGGTGAGAGTTCCGATGGGCAAGTATCCGAAAACAACAAGATGTCGAGAATGGGATCCAGCGCTCAATCGGCGTCTACTACAGCGAACAACGAAACGCCTGGAAAGCAGCGTGAGCGTGGACACGGGACGCCCAGTAGTCGAAAGAGTATCAGTGTTTCGGATCCGATTCCGTCTCGGATACCATTCTCCCCTTCGAATCAGACAATCACCGCGAGTCCACAAAAGATGTCTTCGACTGTATCTCAGATGGATTTGGAGCAAGGAGGGCGAAGAGGGAGTGATGAAGTTGACGAGTCAACTTTGAGACCGGGAAGGAAAAGCCGATCAGCTGGTATTGGCTTAGGACTAGGATGGCCTGAACGTGAGCCTTCACTGGCTGACGAAGCCGCTCCTACGCAACAACCCAATATGCCATCGGCGCATACAGATGTTGATGGGCAGCCAACCCACACACTGTCAAGTGATTTAAAGGGGTCTTTGGCGGTTACCGCCGATATCGACAAGGAGATCGATACGACGGAGACGATAGTAGCGCTCACCCCCGAAAACCTACCGGTATTGCTCGATTACCTGAAGCAGTGCGAAGCAAAGTTGGGTGAATGGCGCGAGAGGGCTGAAAATTTGCTCGTGCAGAATAAAGAGGCGTAGATGTACATAGTTACGGGTTACTGAGCCCATCTACTGTTGTATGGAATGCGAAGGCGCGGTGAATGAATATTGCATCAATCTAAAATTTATCTAATGACAGGCTGGTAGCATTATAAAAGGCACTCATCGTCCCGCCCTTGCTCCTATGCCTGCACCTGCACTGGCACTGGCGCTCGCGCTCCTATCACCCTCACTCTCAACGATCAATACCCTCTTGAGCACCGCTAACACCGCTCTACAAGCTCTAGTCCAGCCTTCTTCGGCCGTACTATCTGCTGCTGTTGCTGAGCTAGTATTATGTTGCGCCGTTGAAGTGGAGGTAGACGATCCGCCTAAACCCATTATGGACATTGAGGGCAGACCGAGAGGCATCGATGATATCCCCGGAAGACGGATCGAGTGCCCTGAGATCTTATCTTTGTGTATCCTGAAAATATGCATTGTACGTCAGCAATGAGCAGAACGAACTTGGAAGGCCGCAGTAACGGATCGTGTTTGCGGGAAATGGGCCGGCGATACTTACTCGATATCACCCCGTGCCCACCCTTTGCCTTCTTTTCGTCCGAACTCCAATAACTGTCGAATACACTCTAAGACTCCTACGAGAGCGTGGTTGAACCTTCTATTCTGAAGTAGTCTCGCTGGCGATATATCCGATGAAGCATATAGCTCGTAGGAGTTTTTCGAGGGGGGCAATTCTTCGACTCGCGAGTATGAGCCCAAAGGTATTATTTTGTATCTACAGAGACACGCATCAGGTCGTCAGGATGGTACTTATAGGTATCAGACGAAGATAGAGCAAAGACTACGTCACTCACGTCTGGAAAACACATCCGACTTTATCGGCGATCCTGTCCAAACACAGCGCTACCAAACCCCAAGCAGCGTTGATTTCCTCCCACTCTACCGTAGGTCTACCACCAAGTCGTAATCCGTTGATCGTGCCTACCGTCACTCCACTACCGCTTGATGACGATAATGGTACGTGACCAATTTGGAATGCGTCATTGTAGACATTTGTCGATTCGAGATGAGCGAGAAGAGACGTTGAGAGGAGAAGGTGCGTTTTGGCTGTGGATAAGGAAGAGGAGAGGTGGGCGAGCTCGGTCGACAGCTTGGCGTGGGACAGCAGGAATCTGAAAGATAGGGCAAGTACAATTGAGTGCTCTGGGTGAGCTGTGTTTCGTGCAGTATAGATCATTTGATCGACTCACTCGTCTTCCTCTCGCTCGACTTCCGCCTCCTCATCCTTGACCCTCCGCTCATCTTCTTCAGCTGATTGCAGCTCTTTCTCCTTCTCTTCTAAAACTTTGATCAACCTCTCTTCCTCTTCTTCCAACTCCTTCTTCCTCTTCTGCAACTCGTTCCACTCTTCATCGTCACCTTCAATATCGTATTCTCCTAATCCATCATCATCCGTATCTCGAGATTGACGATGTTGCCTATTTTTCTTCAACTGTTCGCGATTCCGCGTTATACCTTGTTCAAATGCGATATAAGCGTCTCTCTCGCGAGTAAGTTCCTCGGCCTTTTTCTGATATTCGTTAGTCAATAGAGATGTACATTCCGTACAAAGTGGGTGAGACAATGGCGTATTGGCCGAAAGGATCGAGTGTAAGCTCGCAGCTAGGTTCTGGTTATTTGCAGGTAAGGAAAATGGTGGTTGACGAGTCTGGCTTTGAGCCGGAGGCAGTATCGAGGAGTCAGATAATAGGATAAAGCTCTCGGCTGCTGACGTGGGAAAAGTATGACGACTCGGTCCAGCTCCTGGCGTTGAAGGTAATGATAGACCGTTCGCTTCTGCCCATATACGCGAAGACGCGTGGGATGAAGGGGGGAGAGAAGCTAATTTGGTCCTGGCATCAAGTGTTGATGACGACGATGAAGACGAAGGGAGAGCAGAGGTGATCAAAGCGTGTTGGGCCGGAGTGAGCGATGCTATGGATTGGTCCAATATAAGGGGCTATTTTGTCATCAGCCGACTTAAAGGAGACTGACGAGGAATTAAAACCAACCTGATGGCATCGTTGGCAGGTGAGCGAGTCTGTCACACCGTTTGTCCTGCTGTCTAGAGCGTGCGTGGCCATATTGACTGATGGTCGTCTGTATCAAAGCTCGAGCTCGTTTATCAATCAAATTGGTGATAGAGGTGCAATCTTATCATAAGAGCCGTTTCAAGTTGCTAGTTGAATTAACCGACCGGAATCAAACCACTCGTACTAGACACTCGACAAAGTGGGTGTTTCAAATAGTTTACCACCGTACTAAGTGACCCCCGGATCATCATCATGGAGGACCGGATAAACCCTTTATTTGCTTTGTGCGGAGCCAAAAGGTACTGTCACCAGCGCACAGATCCAGCGTGCGGGGGACTGGATGCGGGAACATGGCAAGATATGAGGTCAAGCTGTGAATCGGATAATCTCTCTGTTGAGATCATGAGCTATTGCCGCTAGCTTACTCATTGTCCATTTCAGTGGATAGATGAGCGTATAGACTAGTCGCAGGTAGACTTTGGCGCACAGCAGCGTACGACAGGTACCGGCAAAAGAAGCGATTCCTCCGAGTCAGTCACCACCCCCGGTTTGTCCTCGTCAGCGAAAACGTTCGATCTTTCTGCACAGAGGCAGCAGGAACCCTTCTTGTGCTTCATCAATCGAGCTAGTCAAAGAATTATCGGCATAGAAGTACAAGCGACACACGTGTCTCATTGTCAAGCGAGAGTTCGAGTATAGCTTGGATATTAGTGTACGAGGCGTAAAGATGGCATGTGATCGAATGCTCGACTAGTCTACTGGCTTGGAAATGTGAGTGCGGATCTATCTTACCATCTTGATCACCGTTACAGAATGCTTCGATACTTTCTACAACCCAGTCTGGTTCTCTGCTTCTTTGGTACTCCCCAACGATCCGACACATGACTGACTAACTCTCTCTACCTTCAGCCATATCATATAGTATCTCGATTGATTGGCCTACTCTCATCCCCTTCTTTCGTATAATCGATTGTGACGCTCAACCAACTCTCCTCCCCTACGGCTTCTCAGTCCCACTCAGTCATCTCTCACCGTCATGGCCAGATCCATCTTTTCCCTCCTGTCCGTCTTGTTACTGGCGAACCAGTGGACCGCACACTCCGTCGTCGTCGCCACTCCATGGCAAAACCTCGCTGTCAACAGCACCAACTCGAGCACCCCTTTCAACGCAACCATTCCGGCGAATCTCACCACGAGTCTAATATCGACTTCGACTCTCAGTGCTACTGGCTCTGCCAGTACTGCCAGTGCAAAAAACGCCACCGCCAACTCGACTTCTTCTGCCAGTTCCGCTTCTTCCACTTCGACCAGCACCAATGTCACATCTCCTCAAACATCCAACATCACTTACGACGCTTACGACATCCCTGCTCCTTACAATCTTTCTTATGTCAATGCTTCGCCACGCTGGACTGCAGCTCACCAGAAAGCTGCGGCTTTCCTGGCCAACTGGACTATTGATGAAAAGGTCTTGCTTGTCACTGGTGTAGGATGGGAGAATGGCCGATGTGTCGGGAACATTGGCGTGATAGCCTCGAAGAACTTTTCAGGCTTATGCTTAGAAGACTCGCCACTGGGTGTCAGACTTACAGACTTTGCTTCTGCCTTCCCTGCTGGTATCAATGTCGCCTCGACGTAAGTGGCGCAGCCTAAAGGAGGGGTCGGAATGCTGATGATGTCCTCGTAGCTTCGATAAAGATCTGATGTACGCCAGAGGCTATGCCATGGGTCAAGAGCACAAGGCCAAAGGAGTCAATATCGCTCTTGGACCCATGACCAATATGGGTCGTGTTGCAGCCGGAGGTCGAAATTGGGAGGGATTCGGCGCGGATCCTTACCTCAGCGGATGGGCTACGGAGATGACGGTCCGAGGTATGCAAGACGCGGGTGTGCAAGCAACGTGAGTGCTGGACAACCCTAGTAGTAACATACTGACGTGACCTCGCGATGCTTAGCGTCAAGCATTACGTCGGCAACGAGCAAGAGCGAAACCGTACTACTTCGTCCTCGAACATCGACGACCGAACCCTACGCGAAATTTACACGCACCCATTCTTGCGAGCCGTAGCAGCAGATGTGGCTTCCGTCATGTGCTCTTACAACCTTGTCAACGGCTCGTGGGCTTGTCAGAACTCGAAAACGCTCAACGGTATTCTCAAGACAGATTTCGGCTTCCAAGGATACGTCATGTCTGATTGGAACGCACAGCATTCGGGCGTTGTCTCGGCCAACACCGGCTTGGACATGTCTATGCCCGGCGATGAAACCCTTGGTAGTGGTAATACCTACTGGGGCCAGAACCTCACCGCTTCGATCAACAATGGCAGTGTTAGCGAAGCGAGATTGACGGACATGACACAGAGAATCATCGCGGGATGGTTCTTGCTTGGTCAGGACCATGACTACCCTGCCGTCAACTTTGACGCATTCAGGAGGACCAGCGATGTGAACAACTCACACGTAGACGTGCAGGACGATCACTGGAAGTACGTGCAGAAGCTTTCTCATCGTAACTTTAGCTCACTCCACTGTGTTGTAGGGTAATCCAGCACATCGGTGCTGCGTCCACCGTCTTGCTAAAGAACGTGAACAACGCCCTTCCCCTCAAGAAACCTCGTACGATTGCCCTCATCGGGAGTGACATGGGCCCATCACTACAAGGTCCCAATGGCTATTCGGATCGCGGTGGTGACGACGGCACACTCGCTATGGGCTGGGGTTCTGGAACTGCCGATTTCCCGTACTTGGTCGATCCCCTGGAAGCTATCTCTCTCAAAGCTCGACATGACCACACATCTTTGAGCTGGTGGCTCAAGGACTTTGACACTGCTGGTGCGCAGACTACAGCTACAGACGTGGAGGTCGCTATGGTCGGCATTAACGCTGACTCCGGCGAGGACTACATCACTGTTGATGGGAATGAAGGAGACCGGAACAACCTCACTGCGTGGCATGAGGGTGATGCGCTGGTACAAGCGGTAGCCAGCGTTAACAATAATACCATAGTGGTCGTACATTCCGTTGGACCGATTGTCATGGAAGCGTGGATCGACCATCCAAACATCACCGCTGTCCTCTGGGCGGGGTTGCCAGGTCAAGAATCGGGCAATTCGCTTGTGGACGTCCTATATGGTGCTTACAACCCTTCGGGACGTTTGCCATACACGATTGCGAAGAATAGATCCGACTATTCGGCCGATATCGTCTACGTCACAACGGATATTCCAGCCATTACCCAGGTGAATTACACAGAAGGTCTCAATATCGATTATAGGCATTTTCTCAGCGCAAATATCACGCCGAGATACGAATTCGGATTTGGCCTGAGTTATACGACGTTTGATTTCGATCATGCCCATGTGAAGAAAATCAAATATGGCGGGAAGAGAGATATAGAGGATTGGGAGCAAGAGAGCAATACGACGTCGACGAACCAAGCGGGGAGGTTCTTGGCTCATTCGTGAGTATCTCATCCCATAATTCTTGTTGCTATCAATACAGAGCCAATGCGAGAAAATGTATCATTAGGATGATGACTGACTCGGCTTGTCCTGTAGGTTGCAAATGCCCCGCTGGACCGTCTCGGCAACTATCACCAATACTGGCAATGTCGATGGGTGCGAAGTGCCGCAGCTGTACCTCTCCTACCCGGCTGGTGCTGGAGAACCACCAAAGGTCTTGAGAGACTTTGCGAGGTGAGCCCGAGCGGCCCTCACCCATCATTTGCATTCTGCACATAAACTGATGACTGTTTGGTGTATCTAGAATCAACTTGCAACCGAACGCTTCGCACACGGTGTTATTCAACCTCTCGCGATACGACGTGTCGATCTGGGACGTCGTGAAGCAGGATTGGGTCATACCCAATGGCACATTTACGTATGAAGTTGCCCGAAGCTCTATGGATAAGAACGCAACAAAAGGCAGTTGGTGTCCTACTGGTCATTGCTAAGTGAGCGTGTTCGAGCATGTAAAGGATATTGCGAGCGAGAAAGGGACAATACGATGCGTTGTTGCATGTTGGTAGAGATTTGGACATTGTCACATTTTAGCATAGTTGTGGTGATCGAGCATGTGTCATAGTGGACATTCAAGTATAATATGCATTGATCCTGTATTAGATTACATCTGTCGCGATAGACCTAAGTGTCGAGGTGGGACTACGCTCGAAGCAGTTTGACGTATATCGCAGATTGTGCTGCCGATCTGCGTCCTCTTTAGGCTGAGCATGGCTTTAGATCCAGGCAGATTGGCTTGTGACTGACAGCCATGGTCGTAGCTTCGAATGACCAAAACCGCCGTCCGGTGATGCTGGTCTTTGACGCTCTCGTTTGTTCGAGACCAGCGTATTGTAGCTTGTCCGGGAAGTAATGCGAAAACGGCTATGCCTCCTCTTCTTCTTCCGCATCTTCTTCTTCATCCTGGTCGTCGCGCTCGTCCTCGTCCTCAGCATCGGATACTGGACGCTCCGGTGCAGGGGCCGGCTCGTCGAATGCCTTAGGCCTATAGCGCGTTATACAAGATCAGCATCAGCTCTGCGATCTGGCTCCCCGACAACGATGTATAGCCCAAGTTGTGTACAGTGTGCAGTGGACTTACCATGCACCGGCCTTTTTCCATTCCTTGATATCTGATTTCGAGAGGATATGCAGAATTTCGCCCACTAGTCTACCCGAGGTTTTATCCGCTGGTCCAGATGGGTACAGTGAGATGATTGCGTAGTCGCCTATACGTCGATGTGCATCAGCTCTCTCTCTCTCTCTCTCTCTCTCTCTCTCTCTCTCTCTCTCTCTCTC